>RDPX01000071.1:705607-727714 GCA_003991215.1 Morbakka virulenta | reverse complement strand
AATATTCCTTTCAGATAGTCCTTCGCTATGCAGAGCAACAATTTGACCTCTTTGAACTTCACTGAGGGACTTTTTTCGACCCATTTCTGTAGCAATAAGAAGTATAAAAAGTGAAAAAAAATCCAAAGTAAAATCGATTCAGATGTACGCAGTGTTAAAGAAGAACGTGTAATGAGCGACCAGAGCGCAAATAATGAGTATGATGCAATCTCAACAGTAGGATGATGCAATACGATCTCATACCGAGAAATCTACGTATTTCCATGAGTGGTCTTAAACCTTTGGTAGTGACTGTACTAGCAGCTTACTGGACTGAAATATATCCTTTTTTACAAAAGTGAAATGTATTTGAATTGATCTACATGAAATATACTAAGAGTCTAAACGATAGAATAATATGTGACAGAATCTATTTCAGAGAATATGTGTTTCAAATCTGAAGGATCCATGATTTTTATAGCCTCTTCATACGTTACTAAACATATTTCCTTTAGCAGCATATCTATTGAAATGTTGATTTATAAATAGATTGTATTAAGATAAAAACGTAACCAATACCGGAACAGATGGTTTTTAGGACCACACTAAGTCTCCTTTACAGCCAATTAGAGGCAAAAATATATTTGGTCTGATGCAGGGATCACACATTTCACTACTGTTTACCAGTTATTTTTTTAAATGTTACTTTGCTTATTGATAATTTAAATGCCGACTTATTTTCTCTAAATAATATTTCACATTTTTGTTCTGAACTTGGACAAATTTTTATCAAACGAATTCTTCTTCTTCCTTTTCTTTCGGCTGCTCCCTGATTCAGGGGTCACCACAGCGAATTTTCGTTCTCCATATGGCACGATCTTGGGCGTCCTCGCGTCTTAGCTCCTTTTCCATCATATCAGCTTTTATGATATCCATCCATCTTTGCTTTGGTCGCCCTCTTCTTCTCCTTCCTAGTATATCCATCCTCAGCACTCTCCTCCCGACATAGCCCTCTTCTCTCCTCTCCACGTGCCCGAATCATCTCAACCTGGACTCCCTTATCTTCTGAGAGAGTTTTACAATACCCAGCCTGTTTCTCACTACCTCGTTGCGCAACTTGTCTCTTCGAGTAACACCCAGAGCCCACCGAAGCATTCTCATTTCTGCTACGTTCATCCGTTTCTCGAGTCCTGCCGTCAAAGGAACAGTTTCCATGCCGTACATCATTGCCGGTCTTATTATTGTCTTGTAGAGCTTGCCCTTCACTTTCTCTGGCACTCTTTTGTTGCACATCACCGCCGTTGTCTTTTGCCAACTGCCCCATCCAGCTTGGATTCTTTTCTTCACCTCTTTGTCACTGCCTCCGTCATATTGTATAGTTGACCCCAGGTACCTGAATTCCGTCACTTCCGGGACCTCCTCACCGGTGATCGAGATCGGTGGTAGGTTCTCNGCCCTCTTCTTCTCCTTCCTAGTATATCCATCCTCAGCACGCTCCTCCCGACATAGCCCTCTTCTCTCCTCTCCACGTGCCCGAATCATCTCAACCTGGACTCCCTTATCTTCTGAGAGAGTTTTACAATACCCAGCCTGTTTCTCACTACCTCGTTGCGCAACTTGTCTCTTCGAGTAACACCCAGAGCCCACCGAAGCATTCTCATTTCTGCTACGTTCATCCGTTTCTCGAGTCCTGCCGTCAAAGGAACAGTTTCCATGCCGTACATCATTGCCGGTCTTATTATTGTCTTGTAAAGCTTGCCCTTTACTTTCTCTGGCACTCTTTTGTTGCACATCACTGCCGTTGTCTTTTGCCAACTGCCCCATCCAGCTTGGATTCTTTTCTTCACCTCTTTGTCACTGCCTCCGTCATATTCTATAGTTGACCCCAGGTACTTGAATTCCGTCACTTCCGGGACCTCCTCACCGGTGACCGAGATCGGTGGTAGGTTCTCATCTCTGTTGATACACAGGTACTCTCTTTTTGACCGGCTGACCTTCATCCCGCTTTTCTCCAAGGCTCCCCTCCAATTCTTCGGCTCTTCTTCAGCTTCGGGCTTCTCTCCGTTGATCAGTACTACGTCACTTCAAATATCATGTTGCCAGGGCTTGGCCTCCTGATGGGATCGGTGAGCACGTCCATGACCACTGCGAACAGGAGAGGGATCAAAGCTGAACCTTGATGTAACCCAACCTCCAATTTGAATGGTTCACTCTGTCCAGCCGCGCACTTCACCACTGTCTCACATCTACTGTACATGTCTTGTACACACTTCACATACTTTTCGGTGACGCCTCTTTTTCTCAACGTGCACCATACTTCCTCTCGCGGTGCCCGATCATAAGCCTTTTCTAGGTCAATGAATACACAATGGATCTCTTCCTGCCCTTCCCGATGTTTTTCTGCCATCAAACGCAAAGCGAAGATGGCATCAGTCGTACTCCTTTTCGGCATGAAGCCGAATTGTTCCTCACTGATCTCTGCTTCCCTCCTAATCCTGCTATCGATGCCTCTCTCCCATAGCTTCATTGAGTGGCTCGTGATCTTAATGCCCCTGTAGTCGGAAGAGCTTCTTCCGCCAGTCTTCAGGCATGTGCTCGGTTGCCAAGATGTCGTTGAACAATGACGTCAAGAACGCAAGGGCACTACTTCCTAAGCATTTCCACACCTCTGTTGGGATTCCGTCCGGGACGACTGCTTTTCCATTCTTCATTCGACTTGGAGCTGTCTTCACCTCTTCCTCGCTGATCTGCTCCACAGGTCAATGACTCTGCAAAACCAAAAACTCCTCCAAATTCTTTGAGGCTTGATAGCAATGTTATTTTATCAATTTTGCAATATATTTCGAAGTTAATACTTTATCTTCAGGCTCCGATTTGGTCGACTTTGCTATTATTTCTGGATGATTGGTTGATAGCTAGCTATCAATCATGCAGAAATAATAGCATCATACAATCACGCAGAAATAATAACAATCATGCAGAAATAATAGCAAAGTCGACTAAGTCGGAATACAAATTAATGCCATGAGGCATTGCTCATTCGGGAAATAAAACCAACATTAAATACAAAGGATGAGTACAAAAGCCGCGAATTAGTCATAAAAATTAAACTAGTCAATAAGGTCCATCAAGGGAGGTTTCTCAATTATCATAGTTTGTTAAAAAAGATTGAAGATTTGAATTCACTGTTTTACATTTGGCGGTAGCTGTGTATACTGTAGAGAGATGTTGATATGTGATGGGAAATAATGTATTCAGCAGTTTTACTGATTTTGTATTTTTACTTTGTAGCCTGAAGATGAAGTATTAACTTCGAAATATATAGCAAAGTTAATAAAATAACATTGTTGGTTTGATTATGTATCAATTGTACAAATTGCACAATGTTTTTACCAAACAAATTATTGATAGCAGTGGCTTTCTTTATTCACTTTAGTTTAATTTTTTGTATTTCTCTACGGCATTTTAAGGCTTATTAAATGACCATTTTATTTTTTGTACTTCACGTTTGGTAAAATTCGCTTACACTGCTTTTGTATTCTCGGTTTGATATAGGACATTTGCTTTGAGAAGCAAGTACCTTTTACTACGGAATTAGTAATTTTATTCACACAACTAGTTACACAATTACATATGTTTGCATTATGCCCTGAATAGCAGAACCTATATTAAATGTGATTTTGTGTATATGTACATCTTGAATTGAAAAGAGTAATCATGGAGTCAGTTACTGGCTACAACCTGTTTAGAATCCTCCATAATATAACTTTGGGAACGTTAGTAGTGCACTACTAATAAGGATATAACAGTCTTGTGGTACCAGCAGGCTATCTGACTAAAACAATACCAGCAAAGAAAATTCTGTTATTTCAAATAAAGTTTTATTTTTTAAAAAATGAAATTCCTTTTTCTATTTTTAAATATAGCCAATATTGTGATTACAAAATGCTTTAGAGCTTTAGTGATTACAAAATGAAAAGAAACTAGTGAAAAGTTTCTATTTAAAAAAAGCCCAAATCTAATATTATGAATATTTGTGATCACAACGATGGAAATTAATACCATTGCACTTCAATGCCAAAGAGTTTGAATTTAGTAATTTGTTTCTTTAATTTTATTGATATTGTTTTAACAAAAATAACTCTTAATACTATCTTTATTATTTTTGTTTACTTTTATTAATAACATTTATATAAAAAAGGTTAACCATGGAAGAGTCTATGGGTTATTTAGCTCCACAATAACTGTGATCCAGTTATGTCAAATAAAATCAATAACTCTCTTCAAAACCGACAAGGCTATCTCCTAATTGAAGATATCCTGGTCCTCCTGCCTATTGGTCAAAATTTATTACCTTACGAAATTGCTTAATCCGAAAAACACTGAATGTAAATGGTGAAAAATGGACATTTGCTGAAAAGCAGCATTTTTATCTTAGTTCATAATAGGTGAACAAAGTAAATTGTTAATTTTGGATCTACTTTTTTAGGCCTGGTAGATTACTACTTTTGAATAAAACGTTTACCTAGTTTGTGTCCATTGAAGTACAAAAAATACAGGTACAGCATATTATCAAGTATTCATTTTTCGCAACATCCACCCTTAGAACGATTTCCTCAAAGCTAAAGGATCAAGTTTCGGTAAAGGAGAGAAACAATATAGTTTACAGAAAGCGTTGGAAGGACTATCCTGCCCTCTGCCTTGGAGAATCAAAGTGTCTCTTGGTTCAAAGAGGTGACACCAAGAGTCGTGAAATAGCGGAACACTTCTGTACAAAAGATCACAGCTTTTACTGAGAAAAAAAACCCGATTCTAGACAAGGAAATAAATACTACAACAAGAAAAATGAAAAAATCCCATCCACTCTCTACAGCACAGCAATCACTTCAACAGTGCCTTACACTCTTCCAGAAATATGGCTTCCAGAACTACAAAAACGAAACACAACAACACGAGATAGGTATGGCGCTATTCCTCAAAACAACTCGGTCCATGTCGCCCAGCACATCTGCACCATCAAAGTATAAAATAAATATGCCTCTCGATGGGAGAAGTATCTCTCGAAATGGAGATTAATAAATGCTTACGACTCAAGACATGATAAATACCCTATATCAAAGGCTTCCACTGAGTCCAAAGAGTGAAGAAACTTTAATCTTTTAATCCATCTGGTACGATACAGCATTTGTCAAAACCTTTCTTGGCATACACAATTGAATTTTTATCTTCATCTTTTGAAATCTTTTTCCTTAAAAAGAAATTTTTATTTTCCAAAGCCTGTTGAATTTACTTTAGTAAGGGGGACTAGGGTGAGTGTTACAGTTGTCGTAACTTTGGAGAGGCAGATCATAAAACGCTAAAATGGCTATCATGAATTAGTTCCATTTAGGCCTTTTTTGCTATATTTGGAGTAGAGGGCTTCTAATCTTTTGGGAGATTTCCTAGTCGCCGTCGAGTTTATTTTGATTTTAACGTAAGGCTTATTATTTTATACATGCAGTTGCGTCAGTTAGAACCCCCTTTAGCATTCGGATACACAATGCAAACCTTTTTGATTGGTTAACAATACCAATCTCGGTCTGTAAATCATCTGAATTTAGATAGCCAAAGTTTTATTTTGGTTTCATTGTACAAAAAATACTTTGGGTAAACGAGGAAGTCGATCAGAGTAGGAAAGTAGCCTGAAGTTGTCCACAAGAACAAGATCGAGAAGTACTGCACGTTAAACTTCAAACTTTATAATCATATCGCAATCAAGATAATAGTAATAGAACAGTAATCGAACCCCCAAACAAATATCAACAACCAAATGTAGAGAAATTACAGGGAACAGAGAACTAAATTATCTTCTTTCCAAAATTTTGAAGCATATGGGGTCATTACCTCCTCTGCCCCCTTAGGAATGCCGATGACGGTTTGACTCAGTTTACTTTGTCCTGCAGAGAAGAAGAAAGACAAAAAAAACTCTGTTTAGGAGGAATCTAAAATGTCTTACTGGTGCAAGTACAAATCCTTGCTGTTGTTTAATCATTACATGATTTACATCAAATATATATAGAACTTGCTTTCGGTCTTTTTAGTTTATATAAAATGCTTTATGTCGAGTTTGTTAGCTTTAATATATATCTTAATCCTAGTGCAAAGCTTAGGCCGGGTATGTCTATAACCGCTTTATCTATACCCATAAAAATACTTTAAATGGTGTTGAATATCGGCTAAAAGACATAATGCAATGTCCAAAAATACTTCTCTTTACCAATTAACTTTAATGACAGACCTATTCGATAATTGTTTTGGTTAATGGCTCAGATGTATAATGAATATTAAACAAAAGTTGCTGTGGCTTGGTGATTTCAAAGGTTTAATAGCAAAAAATATAAACTTACTCAATCAGGGAACTATGACACAAAAGATCTAATTCTAATTTCTGGATATTGTTATGATAGGAAGAAAATTGCTTTATATTTCTAAAATATTTAAATAATTTCGGTCTGTTTTGTAGATTTATTTATTAATATTTTAAAAGGAAGGGAAATTATTTTTTATACTTTGTGAACCACAAATAATTAAAAACTAATGTTTAAAGTGCTAATCAATATTCTGAGTGTTAATAAAAATGGTAGGTTTTACTACACATTAAAGATAGAAACAAAAAAATTGTTTAACATCATACAGACAAAAACAAAGCTATACTTACGTAAAAGATAATTTTTGTGTTTTAACATTTGTGGGTTAAGTACCTGGTATGCAAAATACAATAGCTTACAGTGAAAGAATTTTCATTCAGATTTCGTAGTGGAATTTTTAAAAAAAAAATGTTTTAGCAGTTATTTCGTACCTTTTAATAAGCCTCAAGTTACAAATATGTCTAATCTTGCTATTTATATATGCCTCAAGCAAGCAAGTTTAGTCAGACTAAATATATTTTGGCCCTGACAAATTCTTATTGCGTACTCAAATAAATATCCAGTACATTTACCGAACAAATTTGAAAAGAAAGAAACTTATTGTAAGCTTAGAAAAAAAATGAAAGAAAAGAACCTTATTGGAAACCTACCATACTGTTACGAGTAAGAAAAGAAGCAAAAACTAAAGTTTTTTCCGACACTATTATTAGAAGTACTGAACTAATTCCAAAAATCAACATCTTTGTCATCGTTAGTGTCATTATAAATCAGTATCCCCTTGTCAACTATTCCATGTCAATTAAATGATATCAGTTAAAACATTATATATTTTCTGGTTGGAAAATTGTTTTAAAACTGCTGCTGACATTTCAATATTTGCAAATCATAGTAACAGAGCCTTTTCTAATTCTCTATCAGATCAGTTTTAATACAATCAGTAAAAGAATTCAAGATGCAATTTAAAAAAATTACCCGATTAAGACTTTTTCACATTGTAGTCAAAACATTAAATATCTATTGGGTAGCAGGTGTTTCTGACTTGTTTAAGGTTGCATTTGTTCATGATTTGCCACTTTTATGGTTTTGCTGGTAGTAGTTAAAAGGAAAAGTAGTTCTGATCTTAATCAGTATACAACAGCCACATGTAATTAACTATATTGGAAAACAGCTAGGAGAAAATTCTGTTTTGATTCCTGATTCATTCAAATGAAACTAAGTTGCTGCCTTCCAGTTTATGTATTTTGAAAAGTATAGGGTAGTAAGTGCCTACCAAATGGAAATAAATTGTGAAAGAGCATTTCCGTAGAATCCTATTTTGTGCCTGGCTGATAACGTTGCAAGAACATTTTTAGTTAGCTTGTTTTACATCGTAAGTATTGTTAATGTATTATGTGCCCATCGCAAATACAAAAATATTCCAATACCTTCCATTAGAGAAATATTTTAGATTTGAAAAAGGTGAGCATATTTTGTCTTTTAAAAAACCAGCTCTACAAAAACAAACAAACGACGTTCACAACATAAATATCAAATGTTAAAACTAAGAAACCAAGGTTAGTTGGAAATAACATTTAAAAAAGATTAATATCTGCTCTGAAAACGTTTGAAAAAAGGTTTTATACAACCAGCTTTAGAAAAGTAACAAAGAAAAGCAGTAGACCTTGTTGTCATGGAGTATATAAAACCATGACAGGAGAACAAAAAACGGGTAAAGTTCTTGTAGCGAACAACAAAGTAAAAAACCCTTTTGACAAACAGTAGTTCAGTTTTGTTTGTATCGTCAAAGTAAGACTTCAAAACCAGAAAGTTCTTGGTAGGAGAATCCTTTAATTTCAAAGGAGGCACTAGTTTGAGAGTACCCCCTTATAAATACATCTTCTTTCGGAAGTATAAAAAATTGGAATGTGAGAACAAACTTGAAGTGGGTGTGGGTGAGGTAGTGACTGCTCAAGGTGCTGGCATGATTGTCACCGAGTACAAATGTTTCAATTTTCCCCCCATGAAATTCAAAAACAAACGTGTTTCCAGCATCCAGTTTTATTTGACATAGCTTCAATACCGAAATTGTTATAACTTATTCCTGATGCATAAAAACATATTTGAACAACAAGACATTAGAGGGGTGTAGAGGGTAAAGTTCCCCTTCTCCAGAGAACATAACAGTAAACATATAACAGTGAAGGTAATATACATATTATTTATGTTGCAGGTTTGTCTATAGATTGTTGTTGTACAATAAATCAAAGAATTAATATAACAAACGTATTTCAATTCAACAGTTGCTTTTGTATTTTTCTTAAAAACCTGTTAAGATTTTAGAAAAAATTTTAGATTACTTTTAAAATCTGCGAACAAGAATGTGTGCCTAACAGTTACAATATTTCTATGAACTTGATAAATTGAATGTTGAATATTGGTATGATAATGACCTGAAACAGTAATCTCTATTATTTTTCAATTGGATTGTTAGTTTAAATTTCGTAAAAAAACGATTTAAAAATGGGAGTAAAGAATCATTGACATTAGAAAGTCTCTTCTTTGTGCCTTTCTGACAGTGAAAGTGACATTTCTTTCTTGTCTTCATTTTTCAGAAGAACTTGTGTAATTTATTTTGTCCTTTAAAGTAACATTTTGTTTAAAAATATAAGATTAATATTCATCCAATCACAGAACAGATATTTCAAACATAATAATATAAAGGTATTTTTGGTCAGTGACTGAGAAAAGTTTCAAACATGAAATTTATAATATAATAAACAAATTTGATCTTAATTACGGGTGTTTTATACCCACTTCTGGCACTGGATATCATATGAATCATATATAATCGTATATATTAATAGATTTTCCTTCATATATTTTAGTTGTAATTTTCAGTTGTAACTTTCGAAGGGTTTCATTTACTGTGTTATGAATAAATATATATAAGATGAAACATTAAAGAGATGTGTGTTCTTCAGACTCCCCCTTTGATTATAGTTTAAGTACATGAACAATAAGCAATTAAAAGAATGGTGATATGATTATTCAATGTAAAACATAATAATATAAAGGTATTTTTGGTCAGTGACTGAGAAAAGTTTCAAACATGAAATTTATAATATAATAAACAAATTTGATCTTAATTACGGGTGTTTTATACCCACTTCTGGGACTGGATATCATATGAATCATATATAATCGTATATATTAATAGATTTTCCTTCATATATTTTAGTTGTAATTTTCAGTTGTAACTTTCGAAGGGTTTCATTTACTGTGTTATGAATAAATATATATAAGATGAAACATTAAAGAGATGTGTGTTCTTCAGACTCCCCCTTTGATTATAGTTTAAGTACATGAACAATAAGCAATTAAAAGAATGGTGATATGATTATTCAATGTAAAACATAATAATATAAAGGTATTTTTGGTCAGTGACTGAGAAAAGTTTCAAACATGAAATTTATAATATAATAAACAAATTTGATCTTAATTACGGGTGTTTTATACCCACTTCTGGGACTGGATATCATATGAATCATATATAATCGTATATATTAATAGGTTTTCCTTCGTATATTTTAGTTGTAATTTTCAGTTGTAACTTTCGAAGGGTTTCATTTACTGTGTTATGAATAAATATATATAAGATGAAACATTAAAGAGATGTGTGTTCTTCAGACTCCCCCTTTGATTATAGTTTAAGTACATGAACAATAAGCAATTAAAAGAATGGTGATATGATTATTCAATGTCTGAAAAGTATGATTAAGATAGAAGAAAAAGGAAATATCTTGACAAGATTAATGGAAAGTCAGAGTTTAACTACAGCTTCGTTTACATAAATAACAACATTCAACCTATTGTTAAAATCCATCCTTATTAAAATGCAAAATTTGATATATATTAAATTTGGATATAAATAGAGGGGCACAAATTATGGAATTACCAAACTCCTGCTGTTTGCAGCTGGTACAAAATCTAATTAAAGGAATTTTTGGATCAAGATTTCTTAAATTCCCGCAGTTGGACAGAGTGACGAGGCCCTGATTATGTGGAGAAACAGAAAATCTCGATAACACATACCAATTGAGGAAATCTACATAATAACTATTTTCCAAGCAGATTCGATGGGAATTACGAAATTTTTTCCAAGAGACTAAATGTTTACTCCTTTCTTTAGTCTAAATATTATACTTATAATAATTATATGATATTTTACGATTTGAGAATACGCAAGTCCTTTTGAGCAGGTATAAGTAGCGGTGACTACCACATGTTTCTTGCTTGAAAGTATAGTTGGACCTCAAGATAAATAGGCTTTCGCCAGGTGGTCCCAGGTTATACACCTTACTTTTCCTATTTTCAAATGCTTATAGGGACAAACACACACACACATATATATATATATATATATTTATATATATATAAATATATATATAAATATATATAAAAATATGTATATAAATATATATAAATATATATATATAAATAAATTTAAATACAAACATGCATATATAAATACTTGTATACGGCTTATTTAGGCTTATTTACTACGGTTTATTTATATATAAAGATTATCATCAAACAGATTCGATCACGAAAAAGGCTGGCGATTTCATAAACAATATTTGTACTAGTAGCAGACCAGTTTTCTAAGAGGATGTTTCTATACTACTTATATGTAGTGCTACCAAAATTAGTAAAGGGGCTTCTGAAACTAATCGCTACAGCAGAAATTTTGCTACAAAATAACGGGAGAAATAAAACTTGTGGCCGGACCTTATGTTGTATCCTACCGCTTATTTCACTCCTGAGATTAGAACTGGTATAAATCAAGAGGGTTTTCATTTTTTAATTTATCGATGTTGAAAATGTTTTGGTACGCAGAAAAAATGATTTACCGCAATTTCATTGAAATGTCTTCACTGCTGAAGTTTTCATGGCAACATTAATTTATGATCCAACCTTATTTCCTTCGGGAAACTATAAACCACGTAAAAGTTATTTGGCAAAAGCTGTGCAATGGCAAATTGAACAACATTAAATGTTGATATCATTGTGATTCTGGTTTGGTTTTTTATATACAGTCTTTAAAACACTTTTTAAAGCTATATTGCCTTTGCATGGATAAAAGTACATTTCAAATCGTTTTGCAACAGACTGCTATCTAAGGAGTTTGAGTGTCTTGTATTTAAAGATTATCAGTTCAAAACTGATAGCACTTTGACATTAGTCATGAAGGTTTTAAAGCTTTTTAAATTTACACTATATTTATTTATCCTAAAATTTAAGGATCGCTACGAAATCTTTAAAATAGTACTGGTAACTTGATCAGCAATTTATTTTTACGTTGCTAAATGCTCTAATAGAAAACGTAATTTTTGTTAAGTTATCTATTTTTTTTATAGTTAGGTTTTTCTACATTACATGCTTTATTTATACTCTGTATAACTAATAGATATACCATAATAACATTGGCACAAGAGTTAATAAACCTCTATGGTATTGCCTACTTACTATGCTACATTTCCTGTTGGTTCGCTAGTTGGACTGCTTAGACGTTTATTTTAATTTATGCTTTATCTACGTAGTAGTAGCTCAGTGATGCTGCTCCACCTACAACACAAGAGGCTAGCTATTGCGCCCTCACTACGTTTCTGAAAGTACTGTGCAGAAGGTATCTATTATTGTAAGTAGTATGTTACTGAGGTTTTGCATGTTTTTGGAGATAAAACTGAAGGGGGAAAAATCAAAACGTAAAGGGTAAAATAACAAAGAGAAACTCGTTTTTTATTTCATCTCATTAACTAACTATAATCTTTACACCTACTGACCAATTGCTTTAAAAAACCAAATTTCTCCCAATATTTCCTTACATGTTACTAAGACACCTAGTTTAATACATAGATTTCAAATTGTCTGCTATTTAGTTTAAATGATCTATTCCAGGACCTAAGATTTAGAGGATTTTAATAAACATTTTATCCCACAGGCAGCTGATCAGTTAACCGAGGAACAAATAGCAGGTGAGCCATAATTAGACTACTGTTTATATTGCTTTTTATAGGAAACGAGAAGGAACAAAGATTTTATATATCTCAAACGACTTTATTTTGTTTAGTTATTCTAATGAACATTTTTATGAGAGAAAAAGTAAAAATAACACAGAGTGTGGCTTGGTATTTAATGCACTGGTGTTCTTATATAGTTTGACGATTACAGATAGTATTTCTGGCGGCACATCATATGCTTTTATGATTTGAAGCATCTTACCTTTGTACACTGAGTCAACAGTTTTCTTAAAATCTATGTAGGTAATTATAACATCCTTGATGGCATTCTTTACTCCTTCCATCCATCTTTTCAGTGGTAGTATGTGGAAGCTGGTTGAACGTCCTGGTCAAAAGCTATGCCAATTCGGTCTCAGAAACTGATCCATCTTTGACTGCATTCTATTTAGAATCATTTTATTAATAGAAGTTGCTACAATATATGTTACGCTGATGCTTCAATATTTCGCAGATGAACTCAGGTCTTCTGATTTAGGAGTCGGTAAAATGTTAATCTGGACCATTGGTACACTTTGGCACTATCTACCGGCAGCTTGTCAGCAAATTTTATAACAATAACGTCTGGATAGCATTTTTAAAAACCTCTCCTGATATGTTAGTTGGTCCTGTCTGTTTCTCTTCTTTTAGGTTCTTTTTGACAGCATCGTACTCTCCTTGTGTGAAGGCAGTACCCATGATATCTAGATCATTTAGAACAATAGAAAGACAATTGCACTTGCTTACCTGACGACATAGAAAACAGAACAAATTTTCTCTGCTGCCTAAATCTAGGGTTTCTAAGGTACGCACATCTAGGCATGTGGCTTCATGAGAAACCTTTTAAATTATCATATACCTTTTAATATCTTTCTTTAATCCATCATAACTTTTAGCTACAAAACTTTTTCTGGGAAAGTTACAACAGTTGACTCTTAAAATTTGTTTCTTTCTTCATTTTTATACAGTTGCTGCTTACCGTATTTTCTCAATGATGACCCCCACCCCACCCTACGAATATGTGCATTTAATTAATATGTATATATTTATGTGACTGGTTAAGTACTCACATGATACTAACGGATTTTACGTGAGTCTTAAAACCTTTACAATCAAGAAATGTGTCACAAAAGACTCAGTGTCTGGAAACAGAAAAAAGGTCTGAAAATAATAGTTCGCTAATTGTTGAAATTTATTTTGAAAATTTTGAAATTGTTGCAGTTGTTCCCTGGAAATTAACTATTTCCATGTAACAAAAGTTATATTCCAGAAGCCTTTTTTATTTCTTATGATGGGCTAATAAATGTCAATAATATATAGCAGCAAATATTACATGCTATATTTGAATTTTTTTCTATTTTTAGAGTTCAAAGAGGCATTTTCACTCTTTGATAAAGACGGCGATGGCACAATCACAACTAAGGAGCTTGGAACTGTCATGCGCAGTCTTGGCCAAAATCCAACAGAAGGTGAATTGCAAGATATGATCAATGAGGTTGACGCTGATGGTAAGTGAGCAATTATTTCACCACAACTGTGCAAACAGTATTTGCAGTATATATTGTGGTTTTCTTGACCATTTTATATAGGAGAGATATACTTTTCCAACATTTAAATTCTAAATTTACACAAGCATCATAAATAAATGCCAGGCTCAGTCTTTAGTACTAGTAACGGTAGATTAACAGGATAGTGCACCCGTAGAGGTACAAAAATTCACGGTGATAAAAAGACAATGCAACTTTCTAGTCAGACCGTTTTATTTAAATTGTAGGATTTATGGATATTTAGAAAGACCTTAAAGCAATAATCGATGAATAACTTTATTCAAAATACCCACAACATTAAAGAAAACAGCATTGTTCAAGAGCCGAATGCAATAACTAGAAAACCCATATATATGGAAAAGAAGAAGAGGTAGGTATTTTAATTCAGGGAAGCCTGTCAGAGTGAAATCGAGGCATAGTTTAAAGAGTGCAACACAACTTGCTGTATCGTTCATGCAGGTATGACACCATTCAGGCATATTTATGGAGAACATTTCTTTTAAAAAAGCAGTGAAGTGCATGGGTTGAAAGTAGTGAGGTTGCCCACACAAAGATGGGTAGCAGAAAGACGGCCTCTTACAAATTGGTCTGCAAATGAGGCGACAGAGACTAAAAGCAAGTGACAACAGATAAACTCTTACTTATAGATTTTCGTCAATTTGGTTATATTGAATACAATGGGGTATAATCTCTTCTTACTTTCGCTCACGAGGTATAGTTGATTATGATGAGATGCCAGGAGTTTGAATTAGGAAATTGATACATTCATTTTGATACATCTATGAAACACATATATGACTTTTTCCGGAATTCTTTAGCAATTTTCCCTATCCATCGTTGATTGGAAATATCACCTCCTGTGCCCATACCTTTTCTAAACCCAGCTGGTTCTTGTGGGATTTCTCTCTCTCTCTCTCTCTCTCTCTCTCTCTCTCTCTCTCTTCTATCTATCTATCTATCTATCGCTATCTCTTTCTTTCTATCTCTGGTTTGTTCCATGCGGCGTTGTATTAATTTGAGTTAGATCTTACTGCTGTGAGATAACAGAGCAATTTTTCTTTTGTTGATAAACTCTGTTTTATCACCTTTCTTTGTAGTTATAGATACATAGATGTTTTCCATGCCTCCAGCCTTGATTTATTAATCTGTCCATCTATATCTATTGTTGTAAAGATCTACAAGGATAGGGATAACATTTTCTTCTAGCTCTTTTTTTACTTCTATGAGTATCTCATCTGCTCCACGGGTTTTGACTACTGAGATGTCTTTTATTTCAACTCTTACTTCGGTTTGTATAACATGGCTTTTTTTCATATAATTGTTCTGTTAAAGTGCCTTCTATTGAGTAATTCTTCGTGTGTAATTGCTCGGCATATTCTCCTTATCTGGTTTTAACTTGCTCCCTTAGTAACTTTTCCTCTGAGTCTATTAATCTAGTTCTTTTGTGCTTCAATTCACCTCTGAGAATCTTTGGCTTTTTGAACAAGTCCCTTGTTTTCCCACCTTTTTTGTTTTTTTCAATGGTAATGCACAATTCCTTGTAGTGTGTGATTTTATCTTTCCTAGCCTGTCTTTGAAACTCATCATTCATACGTTTGATCTCTACAGACGTTTCTCCTGTAGCTTTCACTATTTTTTTTTATTTCACGATGTCTACAGCCCTTTCAGAGAGCTATTTCGATTTTAGGGGTTTAGATGGTCTCGAGATATGTTGCTTGGCAGCAGCTAAAACTATGTTTTCCATGTTGCTCCATATTTCATCTACAGATGTCTCCTCCTTTGCTAAATTATTGAAACGATTGGACACATCAACGCTGTATCGCAGCGGAATTTGTGCCAAGTCATATTGCAATTGTTGTTTCGACTTTCTAATCTTGTGCATCTTGACTTGGATCGTGGAGCATAGGAGTTCATTTTCTGAGCTACAACAGGCGCCTGCTAGCGTGTTTGACGATTGGACAGACTATATCATCGTTTTCTAACTAAAATGTAGTCAATTTGATTCCAGTTATGACCGCCTGGTGGTGCGTACTTGCAGAGTTGTCGTTTCAGCTGCTCAAACATGATATTGCAAATCATTAGGTTGTTTCCACTGCATTACTCTACAAGTCGCTCTCCTGCTTCATTTCTATTTCCTAGACCAAATTTCTAAGTGACTCCAGCCCTGCATTACTCTCCTACTCTTGCGTTAAATTCACCCATAATCAATATGACATCTTCTATTGGTGTGAGATTAATCAAAACTTGAAGAGCACCATAGAAGGCGTAAAGGTCGTCTTTATCCCCTGCTGTTGTAGAGGCATACTCTTGTATTACAGAATTATTTAACAGATGCCCTTTGATTCTCACAAAGGTTAGTCTCTTGTTTACAGAGCTGGAGTCTATGACAATTGTGACACAGTTTTGTCCCATATAATTGCAACTCTTTTTTCTCTACAAAATCCCTAAAAATCTTATTTGCTTACGTTAAAGAGAAGAGACAACTTTCTTCCAGTTTTCATAAACTCTACACTTTAATCAATCTATACTGCACCATATCTATTTGTAATACCTATGTATGTAAGTTTGGAATAGGCTTGTAAAACTCTTTCTTCAATCAATTTCTGTGGCTTACAATTAAAGGTTATGATTTACTATATTGAGGTAGAATTTGTAGGAAAAATCATATCTCAAATATCTTTCACAACCAATTCCTTTTTTAATCAAATTTTTAATACTGTAACTTGCCTACTGGTGGGTTGAAATATACTATCCCGCTGTGTAGCTAGTCTGCAATGTAATTGGTCCCGAAAATTTAATTAAATACGCATTAATGTAGGAAGCATCTCCTTGTCCACAGCACCTTTCATACAAGCCGCTCTTTCCTATGTATTATACCTTTGCATGACAGTGTTAGTGAGCTTAACAGTAATACAAAAGAAATCTAGAAAACCACAAAATGAAAAATAAGTGGTCAAAATATTCAGGGAGGAAAACAACCTAATTATCATTTTAATTGACGTTTAATACCCAATAAAATATTTATCAAGATCCAAGAGCGGATTTTCATTGTGACTGCGTTCAACCATATGAGTACTGATCTTCAAATATGAAGTAGAAATCATTTCAGAGAAGACAGAGTGGAGCTTTTTAATAGCAAATGTGGCAAGAGCTATGGGGTGCAGTTACTGCCAAAATTGTGAAAACATTTTTCTTTAATATTGTACCTCACTTTTATTGAATGATATCTTGCATTTATAAAACGGTACCTTTTGTTTTGTAAAATGGGTCCTTCTGTTTCATTAAATGGTACTTTAAGTTTATAAAATGGTAACATTTATTTGTAAAATTGTACTTTGTGATCTTATAATACTAACCTTTGTTTTGTGAAATTGAAACTTGCATTTAAAAAATGTTGCCTTTACATTTGTAAAAATGCACCTTGCTTTTTTAAAATGGTACCCTTTCCTTTGTAAAATTTTTAGATCTACATTACATAAACTATTATTTATCTTATGTTTCGTAGCCGTCCGACTTCCGACTTACATTTTCTCTTGTGCACGTTGATTCTCTCCCTTAATCTCTAACTTTTTTCTTTGTTATTACTCTACTTAAGCTGTCCACTGTAGAAACTGCTTGAATGAGATGACATGAAAACGGCTCGTTTTATTTCAATGTTTTAATTTGACTATTTTCTTTAGTAACAAGTGTTTTTGTAAATCTTTTAACGCACTAATGATGCTTTAATAGCAAAAAGCTTTTGTAAATATATTTTACTGTTTTTTGTGTTTTGATTATACTCATCTATTCTATTTGTTTATTTTTACACTCCCTCACATTCCCTTTTTTTCTCATCAAGTAGTTATATGTGCATCAACGGTGCTTGACTTAGAATACCCTTGAATAGTTTACATCGGTATGGTAAATTATGAAATTTGAAAGAAATTATTGGAAAAACAAAAATCATAATTTTTTAATTTTATCATAATTTTTAATTTTAAGAATGTTTGTAAAAAATTTGATTTAGTCAAAAAAGGTAAGCACTGAGGAGTGATTTTCAAAAATCAGGGGAGAATTTTGGCAGCTTGAGACGTATCAAAACAGACAAAAAGTCTCTTAGATAGATGTTAAGAAAATTTATGTCTACAAACATTAGACTCGAACTTGTTGAACCAATTTTGTTTTATGGAGCTTAACTGTAGAAAAAAATTACGATGTTGTTACAATATTTTGAGCTACTGTGAAGTGGATTGAAATCGATTCCAATTTCTATCAAATATGGAGATGATAAAAAACGTACTCCTACTCAAATCTGTATTTTTTTCGGTTTTCTCTTGATATCAAGGTCGTCCAAATTATATAAGGTGTCCTATTTGCTTTGTGAAACTTTATCCTTTAATTCAATTTTGTTTGTATAGTGAAACTGAGCGGTCAATGTTAATGATTGAGCTTACCCTTCACAAAACGGAGGCTGTAAGTGGCATGATAGTCTAACATTAAATTCAGCAAAAACTCTGAAAAAAGTTAGCTGTTTTCAATTTATTTTTTCAACCTTTTACTTTATCTGGCTTGCGATTGCCGAAAGTTTATCAAAATACTTTTTGTCCTGGTACTTTTTCATTGTGTTTGTTGTCAAACATGCATTGTGTCTTGCAGTCACGACATTTTTTCCTAATTAAACCGTCTTAGACTGTTGGTTTTTGATAACATAACTTATAAGATACGACGTCTGAAACTGAAGTCAAAGTCGGCTTTAGCAGTAAATGGAGTTTGGTTGTCGATTAATGTCTTTGAATTTTTATTGCCAACAATTTTAGCAGATCTTTTATTGCCCTCTTTATATGTTCTGTGACAATTTCAACTGCCTCAGGCTAACAGTATCATCCAGTAAAAAACAGAACTTTCACCATTAATTACATACATACTGCATCTACTACTTTTATATCAACAAATGCTGTGTTTTGTTATGAGTTTAGGTCCAGAAAGATATGAAAACTCTGCATGGTTGCACAACTTTTCTCAGCGGCTCAACGTTTTCCATAACATTTTGAAATGCCAAATTTAGTAAATAAACATTGACAATAAAGAACTTATCAGTGAAATTAACAATAAGCTTTTATTGCTCCAGCAGATGGACTTTTTTCCATACGTGTAGCCAGTCCTTCATTTTACCTTTCTTATCATATCAACCATTAAAACGTTGCAAGATCTTTTCCACCTGCAAGGCCATATAAGCAAGAAAAGGCTTTACTAAGGCGAATTAGGTTCCATCTTAATTGCAAAGAATTAATAAATGCTTCTTTTTAAAATTCCATCTTCAAGAAAGCTCAAACAAATCAACAATTGTTCAGTACAGCTGACATCGGACGTGTTTTTTTTATCATTCTATGAATTTCACTTCAAGTCAGGTCATATAAAATATTTCCATTACGAAACTCAAAACAAATCGGACATTTTTTGTAGCAGTTCGTTCTGAATAACAGGAGGAGCCTATTGTGTTCATGCCCCTGTTCCAGTCTAGCACTTTCTCTAATCATGGTACATCCTCACACCTGAGAATTAACATTTTAAAGAAATCCCATAATTTCTGTCAAACGCTTGTCACAAATATTTTACGGTTGTTTAGGGCTGCACTGCACAAACCTCTTTTAAGTGGTAAGCACCACTCAATTGTTCTCATTATTAGATAGTTATGATTATTTAAGACCTGTTTGTGGTTAACATCAAATAGGTTCATGATAGGAGCATAGTGCCTCTGGTGTGTTCAAAAGAAATCCATTTCACCTTGGCAATCACATCGTGCAAATAAAAATGCCAAAAAGAGATCTTACAACAAACGCTTCAATTCCATCGACCACGGCAGTTTCAGACCACTCGTTTTCACATGATTTGGGGTATGTCGAAAGAAAGCTTAACATTTTTAATCGACTTGCTGAGATGATCACTGAAAAACGAAGTGATGATATGAACACTGTGAAAAACTGACTTCGAACCAGACTTAGTTTTAGCTTATTACGTAGTCAGCTATTATGTTTACGTAGTTCAAGATCTGCGAAGAAGATCTTTACAGAGAACGATGACATGAATCTCATTACTCATTACACATTCCCGAGTCATTTCCTAAGTAGTTGAACAATGAATAGAAACAAGCTTTATCCAATGCACATGTTTGAATGGGGGTTCATCTTCGCTTCATACGATAAATGATCTTCAGATGTTGGCAGCCCATCAAAGCTCGTATTCAACAGCAAAAAAGCCTTACTTTTGGAAGAACAAGCCACGTTTTATTTTTCATATCCAGAGTCTTAACATCCGGTTCCGGTAATAAAAATTCCGAATCCGGTGCTTGGGTTGTATTGTTACAATATGAAAACTGCCTGGATATCACAANGTGGTTAACATCAAATAGGTTCATGATAGGAGCATAGTGCCTCTGGTGTGTTCAAAAGAAATCCATTTCACCTTGGCAATCACATCGTGCAAATAAAAATGCCAAAAAGAGATCTTACAACAAACGCTTCAATTCCATCGACCACGGCAGTTTCAGACCACTCGTTTTCACATGATTTGGGGTATGTCGAAAGAAAGCTTAACATTTTTAATCGACTTGCTGAGATGATCACTGAAAAACGAAGTGATGATATGAACACTGTGAAAAACTGACTTCGAACCAGACTTAGTTTTAGCTTATTACGTAGTCAGCTATTATGTTTACGTAGTTCAAGATCTGCGAAGAAGATCTTTACAGAGAACGATGACATGAATCTCATTACTCATTACACATTCCCGAGTCATTTCCTAAGTAGTTGAACAATGAATAGAAACAAGCTTTATCCAATGCACATGTTTGAATGGGGGTTCATCTTCGCTTCATACGATAAATGATCTTCAGATGTTGGCAGCCCATCAAAGCTCGTATTCAACAGCAAAAAAGCCTTACTTTTGGAAGAACAAGCCACGTTTTATTTTTCATATCCAGAGTCTTAACATCCGGTTCCGGTAATAAAAATTCTGAATCCGGTGCTTGGGTTGTATTGTTACAATATGAAAACTGCCTGGATATCACAAAGTTATGAATTATCGCTTTGATCACAATATTTTCATCATGAATATGTTCCTCCTATCAGAACAGGGTACTGATTTATTTTGGGAAAAAAATCTTACTCTTGTAGGTTTTTTGTTTTGCTCGGTTTTGCACAGCCCAACGTAAAACTACTATTGCGTCTAGCTGTTGCTTATCAGTGTCGAAAATTTAACATTAAAATCATTGTCTCTAATTACAACATGTTTTCTCTTGTAATTCGAATCCATTTCTTTCTTGCATATACTACAGAAATATTCCTGTCGATGCCTTTTTTGTTTGCTGACTTTTTTTATTTGGAAGCCTCTTTCAGATTTTATTTTTATCTGAGCTAATGACCAGAAGCCATTAGCTCAGATAAAAGTAAAAACTTTTCTTACTTTCAAAAGCTACTCGGAGAGCTGCGAGATTAATATATTAACTTTACTATTCAGTTTTTAATTAGGTTGTGGAAATCGAAAAGACCTAAAGCGATTGTGGGAGATAGAATTCAAGATTTGATTTATCTGAATAAAAACCAGAGCTCTGAAATACTGAAATACTGTTATGAATGGCATGTTGAATTGCATCTTATTGGTCAGTGGGAAATATCTGTCTTGAGAAACAAGTAATAATGCGTTAACTGAAGTCGTGAAAAATGTCGTTTTCACTCAATATTCAACTGTAAACAATTTGATTCAACAAAGAGAAAAGTGAAGAAAGGCAATACATTCAATAATATCTGCTTGCTTATCTCCAAAGGAATTCATGTCTAGTTGCTTTCCAGACAGTACACGATTTCCTAATCTCACAATGCAATGTTTTCATAATGTGAGTACTGATCTGCAGTTAGTTAGAACAACCACTATGCTTTCACATGAATTTGTCCGGTATTATACTGGAACTGTTAAGGAAGTTACCCGACCAGCACTTGACTCACCACAAAATAATTTCTTTAAAAAATTTTCTACTTGGTTGACTGCTTGACCAACTCCGAATTGCCAACCTCAACTGATGATCAGCCAAATCCTTTAGATTTCGAGCTCTTTGATTTGCTAGATGGAGTAATTTTTAATTTGTGTCTTAAAAAATAACAAAAG
>RDPX01000071.1:587456-705074 GCA_003991215.1 Morbakka virulenta | reverse complement strand
CCCCGTCGTGGTCCCTATGATTAGGGGTGCAGTGTAGAGTACATAGTGGTAGAGTTAGAATAACTATGGCAATTGTATATACAATTCATCCAAGCCTATCGAATCTCATGTTGTGAAAAATGTACTTGAAAAATGACTTTATTCTGTTTTGCATTACAATGTTAAAATAAACCTCGTGAAATCAAGACCCATGCCAGGTGCTCTTTTTCCTGTTTCTGTGCTGTTGAAAAACATTGGGTTTAATTACAGGGATATTAGTAGGAGGGCTGTTTCAGTACCTAGAAAAGTAACTGGTGATTTTTAAGACAAATAGTATAATGAATAGTAATGGCTACTTTAAATTTCTAGAATTCAAACTGGTCTTGGTATCACATGTTCAACAAAAAGTTGTAAAACATTTGGCGAATGGGGTGTCATAAAAGTTTGCTCTCCCATCTGATACGTATGACATTATTGAGTGAGAGGTGCAAGTGAGCTAGCAGGACAAGCACCGTCCTGTCAATATTATGAAGATATCAAAATAAATTAGAATATTTGTAGGAGGTTTGTCTATCCCTTGTTTTCCACATGTCTGCTATTTAAAAGCTTAGTGAGAGCATCATCTGTTTAACCGGTGCAAGATTTCATAAATAGAAGTCTTGCCTCTCTTTGTTTCAATCCTAATCTTCTAACATTGCTGTTCCCCTGATGTACTCATTTCGGATTTTGTCCAGGCGTGTGACCCCAAGAGACCACCTCAGCATTCTCAACTCAGCCACTTCCAACTCGGCTTCCTGTTTATTTGTTGTTGCTACCATCTCAAGCCCATACAACAAAGCTGGTCTCACTACTGTCCTGTATACTCTTCCTTTCACTTTTGGTGATAACCTTCTGTCACACAGTACTCCCATTACCTTCCTCCACCCATTCCATCCTGCCTGTATTCGCATTTTCACTTCCCTGTCGCATCCCCCATCATACTGCACTGTGGATCCCAGGTACTTGACGTCTTTAGCCTTTGTGACATCTGATCCGTCCATATTTATTTTGTCATTTTCTCTCCCATTTAACACAAGGTATTCTGTTTTTGCTCTACTGACTTTCATTCCCCTCTTTTCTAGGGCATCTCTCCACTTCTCCAGTTCTTCTTCAGCCTCATTCCTTATCTTGCTGCACATCACGATGTCATCATCAAACATCATTGTCCATGGTGCTTCTTTCCTGAATTCGTCAGTGAGTCGATCCATGACTATGGCAAATAGGAAGGGGCTCAGCGCTGATCCCTGATGGAGTCCAACTTTGACTTGAAACCAATCAGTTAATTAGTTACATTCGTGTCGCCTCAAAAAAAAACCCTTTCAAATTTCTTCCTTTTTGGAACTGATTCTTCTGCTGCTCAATTTTGTGCTTCCATCATGGCTGCAAAGATGGTGTCAGTCGATTGAATATCATCAACATTATTAAATACTTCAAAACGATTAAATACTGCCAATCAGTATTTCTCCCTAATTCTGAGAATATGTGTGAGAAAGTGCAAATCGTATTTGGTTGCAAATGTTTGCTTTCTCTTTGCATATAGATTAACGAAGATTTTAACTGTCACTATTCTGTGGTCTGAGTCAGCACTGTATTGTACGCTTATCGGTTCTTTGCTTTTTCAATCATTTTTTGTTTGTGGTTTTTTAGTCTAGCTATATTTGTTTTAAATCTGGATATGTATATGTCCATAATCGTCCTTGCTTTTTCTTGTAAATGGTGTTTGGAGTTGTCAGTTTACTTTCGTCAAGTATGTCCAAAAGAGCGTCGCCATTTTCATTTGTGACAGAGTGATATTTATCGCCCTTAGTACAGTTGTCCTATTTTGATATTTATACTACCAGCAACAAGTAGAACATTGTGTTTTGGGATCAATCGTTTAACTTCAGATTAAGTCAAGTAGAGTGCTTCCTTGATACTGTCATTGGTTGTGTATGTAGGGCTGTAGCAAGTCATGATTGTTGTTTCTGGATTTCATTGAAAGTGGCATGAGCTATCCTTGAATTTTGTTCTCCACTTTGGCTAGAAATTTGTATGCCATCGGACTCAGCAGCATGCCAACCCCTGCAATAAATGCATTGACCGTGTTTCTTTCAGCGGAGTTAGTTGTTAGTACCCAAATTTTACCAACTATATTGAATTTAATATAGTGTGTGCGTGAGAAATACGTTGTTCATGTATACATAAGATGCCGATTTTGTGTTTTTCAGTAAAAGATATCAATTCGTTGAGATTTATTGTCTGTGTTGATTATCTTACATTGAGTGATCCTTCCTTGGTAGTAATTTTAGGTTTTAGCAACAAACCTTATGTCTTAGTTGTTCTTGTTTTTGTCTTTCTCTTACGGTAATGTACTTTTGAACTCTTGCAGCCAGGTTACTCATTAAAGGTTGCTCCCCTTGTTTGCCGGCGTAACAGTCGATGCGGCATGAAGATTCGTTTTTGGAAACTAGTCCTTGTGAACTTTCGGTCGCTGGCACGGTAGTGGGGTCTACTCTTACAACCAAGTTGATCGCCATTATCCCCTCAAGGGATTCATCTACCCTTTAAACAGGTCTTGTTTTTTGTCTTCCGTGGTGTCTACGACACCGTCCTCACTAAAGTCCTGAGGTGGGAACTTCATTGGTGAAGCCATTTTAGTCGTCGACCACTCGACGATAGGGTAGGTAGTACTGATTAACATGTTATCAGTAGCGAGGTCTAAATCTTGGCCTGACAAAATACTCCTTTGTCAAGTTTGGAAGCTTAAGATTAGGGAAGCAACCTACATGCAAGTGTAGCTCATACCCAAGTATTTACGATAATACAAAAAAAGTTATTATTATCCTAACTTTTTCTTTTGATTTCCAAAGAAACTAATTTTATCGTTTGTTGGTTTAAAACAATACACAAATTAAAAACTTTGAATTATATAAACATTAAATTTCATATAACTTTGTCCAAGTGCGTGAATAATCAGACGAATTGCAAATGCAAACTGGAAACCGAGAAATAAAATCCAGCCAGCAGGAAGTATTTATAAGTAATATCATATATTATTTAAACGGAGTATTATATCTGGTTTCTTTTCCATTATCACTGATAAAGCTTCATCAAAAAGCTACTCTGACATGACGCTATAGGCAAACGAAAAAAGGTAAGTCTCCTTAGCTTTTCCTGCGAGGTAGGCAGGTTACCTTGAAAATCAAAATACAGCAAAAGTTTTTGACCATCAGCTAAAGGAAAGAATGGAACACTTCACATATTTTGAATTGGCAGGCATAGGTCATATTAACTTGAGATAAAGTTCAGTTTGTTTCTTAGTGTTGAAGGTTTGGGTTCCTTTTTAGTTAAAGAAACTAGGATATTTTACTTAAAACGCGGTACAAACTTTTAGTCAAAGATTGTGACTGAAATAAATTTAGGTGTGACAATGTTTGTACTGATGGGTATGGAGCGCCAAATAAAGAAAGGCGATCACTCGAATGAGACCACCGAGCCTTCTTCTTCTTTTTCTTCTTCTTCTTCTTCTTCTTCTTCTTCTCATTTATTTCTGTTGTTCACGCATTGCAGATCAGGCGCCCTAGCCTTTCGCTTCCAGATTTCTCTCTCCAGGGCCTCTTCCTGATGCACACCGAAGTAGCTCACATCCTCTTTCACATTATCTCTCCATCGCTTCTATGGTCTTCCTTCTTCCGGGTACTATACTTTTCAAAGCCACTTTTGCCAGGTTTCCTTCTTCCCTCTTTGACCTTCTCGTTTCTGTCGCTCACTCCCAATTCTCTCCTGATGTCAGTACTTCTTTCTCTATCTCTCAGTGTCACTCCTTTGATTCTTCTCAACATCCTCATTTCTGTTGCTTTAAGTACTCTCTCGTCCTTCTTTCCTATTGTCTACACTCCTGCACCACACAGGAGAA
Source organism: Morbakka virulenta (assembly GCA_003991215.1). Taxonomy (NCBI): domain Eukaryota; kingdom Metazoa; phylum Cnidaria; class Cubozoa; order Carybdeida; family Carukiidae; genus Morbakka; species Morbakka virulenta. The sequence goes on along the minus strand of RDPX01000071.1, from coordinate 701,161 downwards.
CAGGTCGAAATTGGTTATGCAAAGCTTCACCTTGAGTTTCTTAGACAACTATCTCTACTTGTTTCATGCTGCTGCCACTCTAGCTCTGACAGCCACATGCGACCGTCCCCTGGGATCTAAGTTCACTCCAAGGTTTTTTAACACCTTGACCTACGTGAGACCAGCATTGCTCTTGTCTTTGATGTTTACTACCACATCCCTCATGCTACTTGCCATGACTTCAGTCTTTTCGGTATTTAACTTCAAACCCCAGGTCTCCATCTCAATCTGCCACCTAAGCCATCTTCTTTGCAGCTCTTTCTCACTGTGTGTCACTACCGCAAAGTCGACTCAAAGGAGTAGCAACCATGGCAGGCCTGTGCGGAAGTCCTTACTGATGACGTCCAGTACCACAATATAGAGAAAGGGACTAAGTCCAAACCCTTGGTGCAGACCAACTCTGATAGGAAACTCCTTTGTTATGTTATATTTTGTTCTCACGACCGTCCTTGTTCCTCAATATGTAGTTTCAACCATCTTTATCAGCTTCTCTGGGACTATTCGCTCTCTGAGACACCAGTACACCATATTCCTAAGTACTCGGTCATATCCCTTCTCCAAGTCCACAAAAGAGAAGTAAGATTTCTATTTACTTCAAAATGCTTCTCCTGTTGTTGCCTTAAAATAAAGACAGCTCCATTGTTCCTTTACTTGGACAAAAGACAAACCCCATATCATTTACTGGTACCAGTCCAGTATCTTCATAAGATGTTCCAAGAGCTTGATACCCCTCAATTGCCGCAGTCCAGTGTGCCCCCTTCCTTTTGTAAATGGTCATGAGTACACTTAGTTTCCACTAAGCCCACCAAAAGACTTATTATTTAAAAAATTTAATATCACAATGGTAGCAAGACAAAAGGTCAAGATACACCTATTTTCAAAGCAGTTATTGCTCTCCTTTGTTTTTTTTTCATCATTTTGATAATCCTGTTTGTAGCATATCTGTGCACTTAATGAAAATTTGGAAACCTTGATTTTTTGAAATTTTTAAAACAACTTGTTTGTTAGATCAATTACATGTTTTATTATCCCATTAAGCCAATTCCCATTAATATTCTTGATTGACTTCTCTACCTGGTGCCATAAAATATAAAACTCATATTTTACTTGCCACAAAAATTGAGAATACCTCACCAATGCCCTTCAATTATAAGTAATGATGTTAATAACCTGTTCCTCTCCTGATAAAGTAAAATTTGTACACCAAAGAAGTGAAAATCATCACAAAATGTCACTTGATGACACAAACTAAAATATGAATATACCCTTATAACTGATANTGTTTGTTAGATCAATTACATGTTTTATTACCCCATTAAGCCAATTCCCATTAATATTCTTGATTTATTTCTCTACCTGGTGCCATGAAATATAAAACTCATATTTTACTTCCCACAAAAATTGAGAATACCTCACCAATGCCCTTCAATTATAAGTAATGATGTTGATAACCTGTTCCTCTCCTGATAAAGTAAAATTTGTACACCAAAGAAGTGAAAATCATCACAAAATGTCACTTGATGACACAAACTAAAATATGAATATATGTATATATGTATATATGTATGTCAGTTATAAGGGTATCAATGTCAATAACATATGCAGGGGACTTTTAGCTGTATCAGTATTTAACTTACATCTTTTTGTTTATTGTAATTTGACACATCTAGTGTGACTTTTTATTATACATATCATTATAAGTTTACAAAAATATTTGTATATTTGTAAACTTTTAATAATACTGAAGATTAGTAGTTTTGAAGGACTGTTGTTTAATTTTGTCACACTACAAAAATACTGCCTATTCTCAAATGCATTATATACATATGTCTTCTAGTTTTTACTTTTTGAGAACAATATATTGTATATTCCCTAATTTGCTGTATGTGTAATTATTCTTTTATACACCCCTTCCTACCGGCGTTTCCTGATCGAAAAATAAATCTTCTTTGACATTTTTATATATGGACATGGCATTGAACACCTTCTTTCTTTCGCAATAGGTAACGGTACAATTGATTTTTCCGAGTTTCTGACGATGATGGCTAGAAAAATGAGGGAAACTGATACAGAAGAGGAAATACGTGAAGCTTTCCGTGTGTTTGATAAAGATGGTAATGGATTTATCAGTGCTAATGAATTACGGCATGTTATGGGAAATTTAGGTGAGAAACTGAGTGATGAGGAGGTTGATGAAATGATACGAGAAGCAGATATAGACGGTGATGGCCAAGTCAACTATGAAGGTACAGTTTGTATGTTGTATCATTTAACTAAAGGGGTATTGCAATCTAAAAATAATGCCAAATTTGAGATGCTAGGTAATCATTGTTGTATTGGTAAATTCATATAACGTAACCATTTCCTGGTACGTTGCTATGTTCAAGTGGCCTAAAACGGTTTTTGATTAATCTATCGAGCTTTGTGGAGCCAAATGTCTAGGCAAATTTTGATGAGTAAAACTTTTTGTTTTGAGGAGCCGTGGCTTAATGGTTAGTGCAACTGCACAGTAACCAAGAGTTCCGGGTTCGATTCCCCGAGCTGTCGAGGACAATTTGGAACTTTGCAAAGAAATAAAAAAGCCATTGGTTGGCGTCAGGAAGGGCATCCGGCCAAGAAATTCCTCACTTGCCAAATCAAAGTTCCTCTGAAGGGCACCGTCTGAGCCCCGATTGCTGGGGGGAAAATGACGTTAAAACTAAAAAAAAAAACTTTTTGTTTTGAAAACGTAACAATTTTTGAAAAATTACTCATTTTTCCATCATGTTATACAAGCTACATGATTCTTTATTTTCTTATAAATCTGTTATTTAAAATAACGATCAAATCTATTGAGATAGTCAATTTGAATTATATTTATATTTGCTAATGAAAATATCGAGATAATTATTAAAAACTTTCAAATCTATAAAAACCAACCAAGTGCTATTTCTTCGTTTTCAATGTCCCTACTTCTTTTGTCTGTTTTTGCATTCAAAATTTCTTCCACAAAAAATTTTACTAAAACTCTTATAAACTAATTTCATTTTTTTAAAACGCTTTTTCTGCCAGAACAAAAGTACGATTAATGCAAGAAGGATTTCAAGCTTTTTTTTATCAATCCAGTTATTTTTCTGCTGGTTCATAATAAAAGGGAATTGCCTTGAAACACAGGTCAATCTAATACCTAAGAAAGTTTAGATAAAATGAAATTAATCAGGAAGATTATTTCTTGTGGAAAACCAATACCAGGGAAAAAGTCGTGTCAAGTAAAAATTATTCCCCACCCCCTCCCAAAGTAAACAATCCGAAAAGGTTGCCTTCTTTTATCGAAAGGTAATTTTGTTTAGAACTATAGCAATACTTTTAAACAAAGTTTACACAAACCACATTTCAATATTGCAATGAGAAAAAGATATTTTTATCTATTTTTATATATTATACATTTTGATAAATTTCTTTTTATTGTTTATTATCTTTTTGTGCATATATTCCAAGAAGTAATTTGTTCTTGATCTTACAATACAAATGTTATGTTGAAACAAATCTCAGTTAAATAAAATGATGGCTTCACTACCATTCACTTTTTTATCTTGGTTGTATATAGTTAATGTTTGGTCAGCCAAACACAATTGTGTACCAAAACAAGTGAAAAATATAAGGTGTACCAAACAGAATCAACACCACTGGCTATGATGAAGATGTCATCGAAATAGCTCAAATAGTAAAGCAAACAACCAAGAAGCTCTAAGCACTATTTCAAAGCTATTTAACTGCAACTTGTACAACTTTTCCCTATGGATTTGACACCATCTTAAATTAATAAATTTTGTTTATTCTGATCAAGTTGAAAGTGTAGTGAGAAAAAAATAACATATTACTCTGCCTTATGACAATCTTTAAAAGTGTTATTACCTCAGGCATCGAACTCTTAACTTTAAAACTGTGCGATATTATTTTTTTTATCCAAAAGAGTGTATATGAATCAAATACTAATAATGACCTACAATGACTAATCACAAACTGGAAAGGAATATAATATCTTAGATTATAAGATCAGTTCATAAGAACTTTAATCAATTAAAAAGTTTAGAGCTTGAGTCCGAGTTATTTAAATGGTGAATGAACTAGAAATGTGTTTCTGGATGTTTCCACAGTGAACTAATTTAACTCAGAGCTCTTAAATTTCTGTGCCTAATAATTTACAACTATCTTTAGAATAGAATGAGATTGTTTAATTGTTGAAAAGTTGCACAAAATATTCTGTTTCATAGATAGGAAGAAATTGGTTTTATTTAAATACTTTTTTCAATTCAAATATGACACCTATTGACAGAAAAATTCTATTCTCATAAATTAAAACCGATTAAATAAAAAGGAGCCTTTTGCTAAAAAGGAAGATAACAATACACCTCACATACCAGATCTTTTAATGGCCCTTGAAGAAAGAAATGAAAACTGTTGAATGTTTGAGTACACACGCACACACACACACACACACACACACACACACACACACATATATATATATATATATATATATATATTTAAATCAACGTGATTGTTTTCTTTTTTCTTTATTTTCAGAGTTTGTCCGAATGATGACACAAAGGTAAACACTTTGAACTGATTTCGGTGCTGGGTTATGTTCAAGAAATTTCAACATGTTTACTGGGAGAAGCAGGTTCATTTCAATATTAAATGACTTAATCCTTTTCTTTAAGTCTCAGACTGGCCCAGACCGTTGGCATGCTTAAAGATGTTGGACCCACATTCCAAAACCGTCAGGGCTTAATGCTGTAAAATAAACTTTTAAGCTATAAAATGGTACACCATTGGTAAAGATGATGTAGTATCTATGGGCTGTTTTTCCTCAGAAATAAAGTTTTCTGAATTTATAATTCTTGTATTTGCTTTTCTACAGCATCAATAAAAACACAAGTAAAGTAACTTACAAGTAGTAATTTGTAATTTAAGATTCGCTGTAAGATGTGTGGAATTATTCTGTTTTCTATTTTTCATTTTCAATAATGGCAAATTTGCTCTGGTTCAAACAACAATATTGGTTGTGTTAGCCCCATGGCTCTCAGCCCTTCAAAATAAAAAGATGCTGGCCCGCTATCAAACGTTTTATTGATAAGGAATGAATAAGAAAAAAACCCAGTAACTTCTGATAGTATATCAATCATAATAGGCATTAAAAAATTTAAGTATTCATCACCTCCATCACAAAATATTTCAAGACCGAAGAAAGAATGTAGCTGTTTAACTGATGTAGGATGTTATTGGCTGTTTCATATTTCTGCCCCAAGGTTGCATGAACACTGAGTTAACATATTCCAACCCAACTGGCATGATGATTCCTTTGACGAATTTACTTGTATTTGTCATTATTCAAACATCGATTGACAAAATTGTACAATTTTTCGTATAAGGATTTTGAAACATCTGTCCGACTACTGGTGTATCTTTTAGTTGCAAAATTCCAAACACTTTGAATTACCAAACTGGGGATTGGAAATTTTCTCCGCATTTTCTTCAAGGACCTAATTGTACAAATAGCTTGTTTTGTTAGAAGTATTGTCCGAACGATACAGATCCTTTTTTTTGTGCAATTCTTAAGTTTCTTGAATTTCGCAATACGATTTTTAACGTAACGAAATAGGCCTCCAAATTCTGTACGGGTAAACTATTTATGGTACTACTACTATTACTACTACTACTACTACTACTACTACTACTACTTCATTTTTCTTACCAATTGTAAGAAAAATGAAGTTCTAAGTACCCAGGTGTTCATAAGGTGATGACGTAAAGACATTAGAGATGAAAGTCAAAGTCAGCAAAGAGTATAACGGAAGAGTGTTAGAGATAAGGTTAAATGGAAAGGACATCATTCAAGCAAATGATACAAAGACTGTTTCAATAGATAGATGCTCCTCTTTCCTTATAAATTACAAGAAACAAAAGAAGAGACGTATTAGGAAGTTAAAAACGATACAAAAGGTACTCCATTCAAAAATCAAAATAGTGCTGCTCTATATTTTACGATAACAAAGATAGTAGAGGACTTACTAGTATAGAAGATACAATAAGAACATCAAAATGTGAACTCTAGGGGTGCATTCAGAAAAGCAAGAAGCAACTGTTGAATGCAGCTAGAAGGTCAGACATGAAAATAAGTAACAGTGATAGAATAAAAGATCGGAATGAAAAAACGCAACAAAAACTGGAAAGGGAAAGTCTTGCACGGCCAGTTTATGCTGCAAACTGGAAAGATTCCTGGGGAGGAATGGATTAAAAATACTGGTATAAAGAAGGAGACAGAACTTCTCATCATTACAGCTCAAAAGCAAAACACTCGAGTAAACCACGTCAAAACCAATATCAACAAAACGCAGAAGGACAGTATAAGTATAATATGTGTTAAGGCTGATGGAATTACCAATTACCTCATCAGCTAATGCTGCAAAATGGCACAGAAAGAACACAAATGTAGACACGATTGGGTCAGCAGAAGAATTTATTGGGATGTACGCAGAACGTTTGGGATACCTACAACTAAGAAGTGATGCAACCATGACCCAGAAAGTGCTGTTGAAAATGATACTTGAAAGGTACTTTGAGACTTTAATATTCAGGCTGAGCAAATAATTGAAGCTAGAAGGCCAAACTTAATTTCAATCAAGAAGAGGGAAAACGATTATTTTATTATTGACCTTGCCATATCATATGATATCCTAATAGAACAGACGGAGAAAGAGAAAGTTAATAAATATAGGGTTTTAAAGACAGAAATTCAGAAACTATGCAATCTGAAATCAAAGGTAGTCCATATAGTTACTGGGGCATTAAGAATATTGCTAAACGTCGTTAAAAAGAGAATGAAAGAACTGGGAATTGAGACAAGAATTAAAGAAATGCAGAAAACTGTAAGATTGGAATCTGCAGGTATCTGACGAAAGTCTTTCAAAATGGAGGAGACTTGCTGTCATTAAGATCAAGAAGACGTAACCATTGAAAAAATTCATGGGTTATAATTTTCATCACCATCATCATCATCATTATCACCATAATAATAATAATAATAATAATAATAATAATAATAACAGTAACAATAATAACAAACCAATATATAAACTAGTCGTACTGAAAACTAGTCAAACTTTGAGACATAAATGAAAAAGACAAGTTTGGAAAAATTGATATGATTATAAAGTTAAAATAGCCACTGCATATGAATATAAGAAAATCCCTGGGGGGCAAAAATCTAAAGAGAGAATTAAAATATCAATGTGTTGACTTGGTGAAATTTGAAAAGGTGAAAAAAAAGTAAACTTTTGCGTCTAGCTTTGGGAGCTTCCCTTTGATATCCAAGTAATATCTACGAAAACGTAAACTGCACGAGTACATTGCGATGAAGGAAGAGGATTTATCTTTGTAAAGCCCCTGTAGTATTAGATTTAGTTTTGGGAACACTAGAACCTGCAAGGACTAACCATAAAGAGGCAACTATATAATAAAACCTATTAAATGTACTAAATATAGCAGCAAGGACTGGTATACATCCAAGAGAAATAAAGGAAGGAATACTCATCCCCCTTCAGAAACCAGGAAAAGTCCAAGGTCCACCTGAAAATCTTAGGCCGATTATATTATTATGCATAATCAGGAAAATATTAGCCATTTGCATGATAACACGCTGCTNATAATAATAATAATAATAATAATAACAGTAACAATAATAACAAACCAATATATAAACTAGTCGTACTGAAAACTAGTCAAACTTTGAGACATAAATGAAAAAGACAAGTTTGGAAAAATTGATATGATTATAAAGTTAAAATAGCCACTGCATATGAATATAAGAAAATCCCTGGGGGGCAAAAATCTAAAGAGAGAATTAAAATATCAATGTGTTGACTTGGTGAAATTTGAAAAGGTGAAAAAAAAGTAAACTTTTGCGTCTAGCTTTGGGAGCTTCCCTTTGATATCCAAGTAATATCTACGAAAACGTAAACTGCACGAGTACATTGCGATGAAGGAAGAGGATTTATATTTGTAAAGCCCCTGTAGTATTAGATTTAGTTTTGGGAACACTAGAACCTGCAAGGACTAACCATAAAGAGGCAACTATATACTAAAACCTATTAAATTTTTGGAATATTCAAAGACTTTATTTTATAGTCCACAAGGCTTACAATTGCTCTTACATAATTACGTCTGCAATAAAAATCTGGATATAAGACCTTTTTATGTTAAAAATTGAAATAATAATAAACTACAGTTAAGGAGGGTAGCAACATCAATATTAAAACGAAAAAAACAAAGTTTTTACTTAGCAAGTTTGTATATTTTCAACGACATTTATCACTATGATACAATTTCAAAATCTTCAAATATATTTAACAATCCTATGTGCAATTTTTAACTATTTTACGCATTTCGATTTTGTGCTCATTAAAGAGTAACTTTAAAACTGCCATTTTAACCATTACTATCTCTGGTCCCAATATGAGCAAAATAAATTTTTCTGTAAATTTTTAATGCTTTAGGTTTCTTTGTTGGACATGGCATGTATCATTTAGGCAACCACAAAAGAGAATACAATAACAATAACTAAAAAACACTCAGCAGAGAACACTTCCTTAGTTTATTAAGGCAGTAATTGCTTTTTATTTTCGCACGTCTATTTTGGCAACATGTACTGTTTTAATAATATTCATTGGTCTGTTTTGTTTTATTAGTTGTTTGGTTAAACATAATTGGAATACAACTTTTGATAAACAAGTCTCAATGCCTTTATAATTCAAAGCTGACTGTGTTTGGTAATAACCTTTTTGCAGAGTGGAGCATTGCCTGTTGTTTTTTGACAAATGAAGTTATACCCTTTACAATGTAAAACTGACTGCAAGAGTCGTCTGCAAGAGGTCATATGAAAAAACAACATGGTTATCAAAAACAAATCTTTTCTCAATGGACCAATAACTTATACTTCCAAAACTTTGGTAATTAACAAGTACTGTATAAAACAACGAGTTCTTTTCTTGAAAATTAAAAACAGGCTTCATAGTCAATAGACAGAGAGGAAAAAATATATACTTCTTTTTTTCAGTTATATGAATTTACTTACAATAATGGAATGATTTATGTACTTGAACCATTGATTGCAACGAAACCCTGTCCCCACAAAACCGAGTTAGTTATCAAGTATGACAAATATTAATCGAAGAAAAAACCCCAATATTTTATTAATAAAAATATCAATGTAGTACATTTATTTTAAATTAATTAGTACGAGAACAATATTTTAAAGACAATTTCTTGTATTTCCTTGTCTTATTTTAAAGACAGCGGGATGCAATGAAAAGTATATAGAGTAATGATAGCAAACAACAAAGAAAAAGACAACAAACTATGCAGGCTGCAGACTGTGAAACTTATGAAATGAAAAGATGGTGTTACTAAGGAATTAAACGAAGAAAATACATGTCTGTACACCTAAACTTAAAAGCTTTTATAGGTTTTGTCCAATACCTTAGGCCCAATTCCAGGCTTATGACAAATTTGCTAGTGTAATAACTACATGTTTTTAAAAGTATAAAAAACTATCGGATTTCAACTCCAGTTCCCAATAAATTAATTTCACAGAAGGTCTGAGGATTCAAAAAGGTTATAATGAACATAAACGTATTTGTTAAATAAAATCAAGTTTTATTACTATTACTGCTTCCGCTATATCTATTTCTCATTGTACACCACAAAGATAAATTTTAAAACGTTTTGAATCGTTGCATCTTAACACCATGACTGCCAATAAGTAGATTACTGGCTGTTTCATTTACCTCGCCTTTTCGTTAGTGTATTTCCATCAGATTACAAGTCCCATCATGATTTGCTGAGTAGTATTTTCTAAAGCAGTAAGCCATTTGTAAAGGTTATTCCATCATTTGATTATTGGGCATGGGGCTGTTATGTTCAATTTATTTTCTTAGGTACTAAAAATTGACACTTGAAAAAACCCCAATATTTCGTGTACTGGATACTGAGACCTACTATGCTTGTATAAAGAGCTCTAAAGGCATCAACTATAAGTAAATATCATTTCAGCAAAAACATTTTTGCTACGTCAAACGCCACATTTTTCATTTAATAATTTCATAACACTTTTTTCCAAAATATTGATATCACATTTTTGACTTTCAGGCACCTTGACTTTTCAAGTTATCATAGATTTGGTCAAGCCATTTCTCTTCTGGCTAACCGCTATCAAAGATTTTCTAAAAACATTTTCATTATGAGTTGACAACTTTTCCACCATGAAAATAGTTTACTTGAAATGGGTTTTTTTTCAATATACTAGGGAGCTCAAATTGAAACGATACTACTTCCAAATAATTGGTCAGATACTCAGATGAAAGCTTTAAAATTGATTCTACAACCCATGCTTGAGGGATATGAACCACTGGAAGCTTTGTTTCACTACTACTCAGTAATATTGTACGACAACAAGATACTAATACTGGTAGTACTATCAATCCTAGTAATAGTACTACTAATAGTAATAATAATAGTAATAAGAATAATAACCCCGTTACTTTCCTAGCACCTGAGTATATAGCATGACACACACTGCACACAATGCTAATAATGATCGCCCTGGATATGAAATAAAAATGCATCCAGCTGTAGAGTTTCGACTTGGGCAAATGAGATTACCCTTTGGTACAGCTACCACCAGTTCAAAAGTGGGAAAGGTGTAGCGCCTGTTAGCTTTGGGTAGGTGGAGCTCATTAGCCTTGCTTTGTGATCTACCTAAGCAAAGAAAAACTCTAAAGGAAACCAAATTCCGAGGTTTGAGATAGCACGTTGACGTCTGGTGGGTACATCCTACTTCTTATGACTTGGTGGAGGTCTTTAGCTATCATACCCAGTCTTCTAAGAGATGATGTCTCGAAAAATATACTGATGGTAGTGGCACCTTACCAACATTAGTACTCCTAACCTACGAGGGAAAATGTCTGAACAAAGTGTTCCAAATAACGACCTGAATAGCCCTAGACCTGCCTTTAAATCAGCGAATGCACAACTCTAGATCAGCGAGGATATGAGACTCCATGACAATGTAGCAAAATTGATACATTAGAAACTTTGTGAAAAGTATGGTTTAGAGAGACAAGTAGTAAGATCATCGCCCAGGAATATGTTGGTAACAATGCATTGAAAATTCTTTTGGATATGAATATCGCATTTGATAACCAAATAAAGATAAGGCGGCCAGATACTGCTGTTGTAAATAAGAAAGAATAACACTGTAATGTCATCAAACCTCGATTCTTGCTTTCCTTGCTCACCACATTAAAAAGTTCCTGTAGTCCTTTTTCGGAGTTGGCTATCAGGACTGTATAATCCGGATGACGGATGTTATTGATACAGGTACCACTGACAGGAATTCCTTTACCAACGTCCTCGAACTCCCGAATAATCAATTTGTTGCAGAGGTTGAACAATGTAGCATTCGCTTAGCATTCTCAGTACAAAGATTGCGTTCCTCTGCCCTTCAAGAGCTCGTATTCTTTGTCCGGTATATTGATCTTCAAAAGTACTTTCAGAACCCCATTAATTAAGCTTATTGTTCTACATTTTAAGCACACCAATGTGTCCGGGATATTCGATAGTATTATGAATTCGGACTGCAGCATCTCTTTTGGAATTTTCCCAGTTTCGTAAATCTTACTACTGAGTGTCCAGACATAATTGACTCCTGCATCAGCACCTCGAAAGCTATCTTATCAAGACCTGGTGATTTTCTATGTTTCATACATTTCAGGGCCAATTCCACTGCTGGTTTTAAGATCGTAAGTCCTGTAAAGTCTTCAAAATCAAGAACTACGTCATCCGTGCATCTAGTGGCTCTGGATCAATGAACACCTCCTGGACGTCCTCTTTCCATCTTCTTGCCATCTCTTCCTTTTTGTATGAGCTTTCCGTCTTTGAGTTTGATGCTTCTACGCAGTGGGGCCGATCTTTTGTCCATCATCTCAGCAATCTTTTTAAACATCTCTTTGGTATTGGTATTTGTTTCTTAACACTCCAGTTCGCTTCAAACCAGCTGACTAGTTTGTTGACTAGATTGTATTGTACTGGGTCTTGTTTCATGAGCCTTCTTTGAGTTAGCAATTTATTGATCCTCTGTGTCATCAAGCCTGAAGCTAAATTCGTCTATTCCTCCCTTAGGATTCTTTGCTCCGCAGCGCTTCTAACCGACCAGGAGAAGGTTTGCCATCGAAATTCAACATTTGGTAAGATACTTTCTGGTATTTCCCCCTCAATTTCGGCTTCGAATGCTTTTGGGAAGGCCTCCCTTATTTCAGCGTTTTCAAGAGAGCTGACCATACATCTGGGTTTCTTATTGGGTTTTGAAATCCAATAAGAAAGCTTGAGCTGCATAACGACCGGATCGTGGAAATTAGCGTTCACTCCAGGATAGGACTTCGAGCTTTTTATCGCCTTCCTTTCCTTCTCCCACTCTGAAACATCTAACTTGCTTGGCTTCCTTTGGAGAACGGACCTTTTCAAAACATTAATCTCCCATAACGATGTTGATTTCCTGGCCTTTGCAGAAGGCTTACAAATCTTGTAGGGAATTGTAAAACTCGTTGGTATCCGCGTCGTTTGATTCCTCCGTAGGTGCGTACACGACTATGACGTTGACGTTGAACGGGCTACACTTATGCTTTACAAGTAGCATCCGGTCGTTTTTCAGCCAAAACGTGAATCCGATTTGGCTTTTGTTTAAGATTAGACCAATTCATCTGTGATGGTGATTACTGCCAGAGTAGATTATCCTCTTCCGTTTCCTCATAAACTCACAAGCTGTCCAACGGATTTTGTAGATATCCAGATACCTAAGATTTATTCTGTCCATTTCCTTGATGATATCGTCTAACTTTCCAGCTTGAAACAAGATTTCAAGGTTCAAAATGCCGATTTTTGACACTTTTGATTTTATTTTGGCATTGCCTTTGCTAGCCCAAGAAGAATCTGTTGAGAACAATGCATGGAAAATTCTTTGGGATATGAATATCTAATGTGATAACAAAATAAAGGCAAGACGGCCGGATATTGTTGTTGTAAACAAGAAAGGAAAACACTGCACTCTCATTGATATCGCATATCCCTGTGATAGTTGGGTCTTTGAAGGAAAAGGATAAAATAAGGGGATATCACGACTTGGAATTAGAGCTGGGAAGAGTTTAAGGGTATGAAAAAGGTTCAAGCTATCCCTGTAGTCGTTGGTTCACTGGATAGTATATCTAACAAATTTGAAGATTGGATAAAAAATCTAGGGATCCATGTAAATATTGCACAAGTTCAAAAATCTGTCTTGGGTACAGCTAGAATCCTCTGAAAGGTTCTTGACATGTGAAATGTGAAAGAAACCTGTTGGCTCCTGGCTACATGTTATAGCTCGCCCAACAGGAAAATGTTGGCAATTCCTCTAGCCAAAACAATACTTAAATTTCCTATAATAATAATAATAATAATAATAATAATAATAATAATAATAATGATGATGATGATGATGATGATGATGATGATGATGATGATGAATTGAGCAATATAAAGTCAACAGGCTGTTTAACTGAATCAGAAAAAAGTATACAAAGAACTTAATTGAGAACAAAGAGCGAATGAAACTGTGTCAAATGCTGAAGGAAGCAAGCAATTTTGGTCCAATATTTAGTCACGAAGGGAAAACCATGAGTGTGACGCAGAGTGGCTTAAAGAGTCAAAAAAAGAAAAAGGAGAATACCAACAGGAACCGCTAGTAATCACTGAGAATTTAGTAAGGGAGTAATGTAAAAGGCTCCCAAATTGGAAAGCTCCTGGTCCTGACCTAGTTCAGGGAAATTGGTTGAAAAGACTAACCACTCTTCACTGTTGTATTGTGTTGCATATGAATAATATGATAAATAATGGTACTTTTGTGGTTGACGACGGGAAAGACTGTTTTGTGCCAAAAAGACAAAACTAAAGGAAACGAAGTTGGAAACTTTAGATTCATTTCATGTTTACTACGCATGTGGAAGCTTCTAACTAGCATCATATTACATGTAATTTACAAGTATCTTGATGAAAATAGTGTTCTACCGAACAAGCAGAAGGGATGTAGACGTACCTCTAGGGGTACGAAGGATCAACTACTTTTTGATAGAGCCATCTTAGCAGAGAGCAAGAGAAAACAGAAGAATCTGATCATGAGATGGGTCGATTATAAGGAGGCTTATGACATGGTCACACGCTATTGGATTCTGGAGTGCATGAAACCTGTTAACATCTCGGACAATATAGTACAATTTGTCGAGGGAACAATGAAGAATTGGAAGACTGAACTGACTGGAAGCGGCGCTGCGGCGAAATATAAGTGACTTGAGACTTCTTCATGGTATTTCCTCTTAATCTATATTTCTCGTATACGTTTTTGATCTTTTCAATTTCTATCTTACAAGCAAATTGTATCCCTATATATACCAGCAGTAACGTAGTTCATGTTCTTGAAATTTCCTGAAATATTGCTTAACTTATCATAATATATTACCATGACTAAGTCAAAATAACAATAGCAATTATACCAAATAACAAAAAAAATGTTAAGTCTAAAATGTCCTAGAAAGAATTGTGCGTGAACTAAATCAACGTGTATCTGTTTACATCATGAATCTTGTGTTAGGAGAATATTCGCGATATGCGGAGAGACAGCCTATTGTCTCTGTTATTTATCATCTGCTTGATAACTTTTGTCATTAATGCTTAGAAAGATGTTAGCTGGATATACACTAGGGGATGAGAAGATAAATATCCTGCTTTTTATTGACGACCTAAAATTATTCGCAAGAAGTGAAAAGGAAGTTAATAGTCTTGTCTCTACAGTACATGCTATCAGTAAGGATATAAAGATGGAGTTTCATGGAATTCAAAAGTGCGCTGTTTTTGTTTTGAAGAAAGGAAAGTTGAGTACAACTGAAGGCATTAGATTGTGTGATGGTGAGGTTATTTAGGAGATGACCGAGGAAGGGTAGAAGTACCTAGAAATGATCGATGCAGACAAGGTCAAAGAAACTAAGATACATTGGCATCCGTCTGTCTTGGAAGACAAAGGTGTTCTCCGCCATATTTCAGTCTGATGTGGACTTGCAACGCCGGCTGTGGGTGTACAGTCCAATTATTGATCAGCAGGCTCTGTTAAAGTTAATGCAGGCGAAAGTCCGCCTGGCTCAATTGGTATTGATGCTGTCCTTTGCCGTCTGCGCTCTTTCTTCTCTTCCCACTGTATTTCTCTCTTCTTCTGGCCCTTCTGGATGCTGGTCTTTACCACTGCTCTCCAGCTGCTGCAATTTGCTGCCACTGCGTCCCATGCTGCTGGGCTGATGTCACCTGCCTTCAAGTTACAAAGGCCTTACAAACGTCTTTGTAGCGTAAGAGAGGTTTTCAGACAGGTATGGAGCCAGTGGCAAGTCTTTCGTACAGCACGTCCCTGGGAATTCGGCCGTTATCCATTCGCCTGACGTGGCCGAGTCAGCTCAGGCATTGCCGAGTGAGCAACATAAACATACTGGGGATGCCTGTCTGGTCAAGGACAATCTTGTTGATGATCTGATCTTGCCAGGGGATACCCAGGGTTCTTCTCAGGTTGCGCAGGTGAAAGGTCATGAGTCTGGGCTCTTGGCGGGAATAGAGGGTCTACGTTTCATTGCATTAAAGCAGTGTGCTAAGTAGGCAGGCTCGGTAGAGCTGCATCTTGGTATTGGTGGCCAGCATGGCATTCTTCCAAACCCTCTTTGCCAAGCAAGCCATTGTCGTCGCTGCTTTGCCAATCCTCTTGTTGAGTTTGGAATCCAGAGGCAGGTTACTGGAGATGGTGGAGCCTAGGTATGTGAAATCTTCCACAACCTTAAGGGTGGAGTCACCAATGGAGATGCTTTGGGTGCTGCTCACATCTTGGCCTGTTATGTTGGTCTTCTTGAGACTGAGGGTCAAGCCAAGTACGCACCCTTGTTTAACTACGCTCTTGATTGGGAATGACTCTAAGAATAAACCATCGTACTGAACGGTGCCTTATATTTCATTATGGAAAAATGTGATCATTCTGAGCTTGGTGAGGAAGTGTGTGGGGGGAGGGGGGGGATCCACTCTTCTGCAGAAAAACGAAGAGGCCTTCTTTGCTAATCAGGTCAAAGGCCTTGATAAGGTCAATAAATGCCATGTGTAATGGCAAGCTCTGTTCTTGACACTTCTCTTGCAGCTGCTGTATCGAGAAGATTATGTCGATTGTAGATCTTCTACCTCTGAAACAGCACTGTGCCTCGGGGTATAAGCATTCAACAAGTGGCTGCCACCTGTTGAGCACCGCACTGGCGAAGGCCATCCCAACAATGCTAAGGAGGGAAATTCCACGGTAGTTGTTGTGGTCACTGCGGTCTCCCTTGTTCTTTCATAAATAGACGATGTGGGCGTCGTGCATCTCCTGAGGTATGGTTCCCTCTTCTCAGCACTGACAGAACAGCTGGTGCAGGTGGTTTAGGAAAGAAGTCTTTTTTTCGACCTTTCTCACTTCAGGTTGGATAGCATTCTTTCCTGGAACTTTGCCACGGGCAAGTGAGTTGATGGCCTTGCCCAGTTCTTCCAGTGAAGGGGGGTAGTCAAGCTCTTCCATGACAGGTAGGTTAGTGGTGCTCTTAACGTCTGCGTCGGAAACTATGTTTCCACGTGAGTAGAGCTTCTGGTAATGTTCTGCTCATCTTTCCATCTGTTTTTTCTGGTCAGAGATGGTGTCACCGGCCGCCGATTTCAGTGGTGTAATCTTGTAGGCATTTGGGCCGAATGCCTTTTTCATGCCATCATACATGCCCCGGATATTACCACACTCAGCAGAGAGTTGGATACTTTGGCAGAGGTTCAGCCATTATTCATTGGTCCAGTGTCAAGCAGTCCTTCGAGTGTCGTTCCGGGCCTTTCTGAGTGTGGCAATATTTTCTCTGAGGGGTCTCTCTTGTAGTCAAAGAGCGCTGTTCTTTTGGCCTCCATTTCTGGTTCTAGTTCAGCTATCCCTGCCTCAAACCAGTTTGGGTACTGTCTTGCCAAAGGTGTACATGGCGGAGTTAGTTGTAAATGGCGTCACGGACGTGATTTCATCTCTCTTTAGTGTTGCCGGCAGGGCAGTCTTTGAGGGTTTCCTCAGTGGAGCCGGTAAAGGACTCACACAGGTCTGGGATTGCTGTCCTGGCAGTGTTGATGAGGGGACGTTCTCTCTGCTTTGAGCAGTATATTCGTTTTGGCTGGAGATGTGCCTTGCTGGCAACTAAGGAGTAATCAGTGTCATAATCAGCACTATGGCAACTGCTTGTGGTGAGAACGCTGTTCAGTAAGGGTCTTCGTGTAATGACGACAACCAGCTGGTGTCAGTGACGGGATCTGGGGTAACGCCAGGATACTCGGTGGTGTGGCTTGGTACTGAAGACCGTGTTGGTAATGCAGAGGTCGTGATAGCAGCAGAGCTCAAAAAGTCTCTGCCCATTCTCATTTTCTCGACACCGAAGTGGCCAGTGCATCTTGGCCAGAAGTCATGATCGGACTCCACTCGGGCGTTTTAGTCGCCAAGCATGTAAAGGTGTTTTGTGGCAGACATGCCTCAAAAGGAGGGTTTTGAGCTACTCGCAGAACTTGTCCTTGGTCTCTGCGGAAGAGTTGAATGTGGAAAAGTAGGTACTCAGAAGGTTTACTGGGCCAGAGGAGGATGACAGACGGAGAGATAGGAGTCAGGTTTGTGTCACTGGATGGTGGTTCTACTAAGCAGAGTATAGAGTTTCTCACTGTAAAACCAAGACCGTGCAGTCGTGGATCGTCAAGTTCCTTTCTTTGCCAGACGAACGTTTAGTTCTGTTCTTTGAGGCTGCCGTTGGTTGCGAGTCTAGTTTCCTGCAACGCTGCAATGTCAATATTGAGCCTCTTGAGCTCGCGGTCGATGATGGCTGTTTTCCTGGAGTCATTAACCTGCTGTAAATCGTCGGAGAGGCCAGGACATATTGGCCTGACGTTCCGACGTCCTAATTGAAAGGTAGATGATTTCCTTTTTCTTCTTTCTTTGCCTGGTGAGGGGTTCACAGTCTGCTTGTCGGTTTTGCCTTAGCTCCAACCACCCATTGAAGCTAGCACATTGTGGCGGGTCAGCATCTTACTGACTTGGCACTGCCCAGCTTGAGACGGGCGATAGCTGACCAGTGGGACGCAAAGGTCTCACCCACCGTCAGAGACAACCGGATGTCAACCCGGTATTTCAAGGTCCTGGGGTGGGCTGATAGGTTCTACACCTTGCCCAAGGGTGACCTGGAGGTAGTTGCGGCAAAGGGTAACCTCATTCACTCACGTCGAAAGTATAGAACCGGGTGCAGTTGGTAAATGGACACGTTTATAAAAGAATACTATCGACGTACAAATTGCCAAAATAAAATCAAGCCAAGTAACATTTGGACAGTATCTCTTATGAGATATGGAGCTGGGGTGACCAGCTGGAAAAAGGACGAGTTAAATCGACTCGACAGGAGAACCAAAAAATTATTGACGATGAACAAAGGTACGAACCTGAGTAACGAGCCTGTAGACAGACTCTATATCAAACAAAAAGATGGTAGAAGAGGTATGATCAAATGGTCAAGGCTCATGGCCATTTGAAAGTTGAAGGGTCAGTAGACCCTGCTGTACTGAAAATGGTTACAAAGAATGAACTTCGCAGAGTTGGCATGGGGGAAGAATCTACGGTCAGTACATAAGGAATAACAACGATGTAAGTTGGAGTGACTCGTTGCTTTGGTAAAAGAAGTGTGACCTGAAAATTCTACCAGAAGCGCTAATTCGTAGCGCCCAGGAGCTATCTCTAAGGACAAATTATGTGAACTTTCACATTGATAAAGCAGCTGAATCATCCTTGAGTAGGTGGTGTAATCAGAGGAGAGAAAGTGTCAAGTATGTTGTTAGTGAATGTAGCAAGTTTGCTCAAAGAGAATATAAAAGACGCCATGATAACCTTGCAAGATATATTCACTGGTTATTGTGTGGACAAGCTGGTTTAGATAGAGCAAATGCTTGGTATAACCCAAAACCAGGAGTCATAGAAAACAACAATTTCAAGATACTTGAAAAAGAAACCAGACGTTGTGTTTGTTGACAGAATTAAGAGAGAAGTTGCAATAGTTGATATACCACAATTCAAATTCTTCCGCAGGCAATGCTCGAGCCATTTTACCTTCTACAACATTTATTTTTAAAGTTTTGACACTGCGATGGAATGTTATAAAATCGAACGTCTGAAAACGTTTGAATTTTTCACTTCACCACGCAGTTCTAAATGAAATAAGTTTATTTCAATGTGTAATATTGGCCCCAGCTGGGATTGGTGCGATCTCTTAGTGTGATAATTTGTAACTTTGATTCTCTGTCCTGTAACTATGTTGTCTAACTGTGTTTGTACAGTTTGTGTTTGCTATATGATGTCCTGTTGAGATACTTGTTGATATACGTGTTGATTGATATAAACCAGCACCAAATGTTTTATTCGATTACTATGTAAAATCTGTTTCAGTCTTCGATCGTTCATAATACAGTTCCCAACGAATGGTATTTCTCAGCCTACGTCTGCAGAACACGTACACGTCACATCAAACTGGTTTTTGTTTGAACTGCTTTTGATGAAAAGAAAAATGGGTGATGATATCAAGCAATCGACTTCTCATAAAGGTGAAAAAAGGCGCTCGTTTACAATGGAGTTAAAATCGAGTATTATTTATTTTGCAAATGAAAACTCGATTCACGCTGCATCTAAAAATTTTGATGTTGATCAAAAAAGAGAATCTTGAACAAATATTAGAAGAATGGGTTTTGGAGCGGAGAAGTTACTTACTGCGTGTTTCCCGAAAAATGGTAATCGTGAAAGCAAAATTCCTCTTCGATAAGAAACACAGTGATCCCGCAGAAAAAGACGCTTCCTTGCCAGCACTGTTGAATCAATAAGCTTTTAACACGAAATGGACTATCGGTACATCGAAGAACAGCCACATCTCAAAAGAATCCCGCTCACATGATTGATAAATCGATGGTGTGAGCGGGATAAATCGATGAAATTTTCATTCGCCCCAGAGTTTATTATTGCTATTGATGAAACCCCTGTGTTGGCAGACATGGTCTCCAGTACAACGATTAGTAAGTCAGGAAAGCGAGATATTCCATTAAAAACAACCGGCCATGAGAAGGTACGTGTATCTGTTTGCTTAACAGCTAAAGGAGACGGAAACAAATTAAAACCGTTCATTGCATTTTCTGGTGTTAAAAGAAAATGTAAATCGTTAAACGATGAATTTAAACATGAGTGCGTAGTTCAATCTTCTTCAAACGGTTGGATAAGTGGGCAGTTAACTATCCAGTGGCTGCAATTGGTTGTTGGTATGTTTTCCTTTTCACGGCGATTGCTTGCATGGGAACCTTTAGGTCACATTTTAACAACCAACTTCATGTACGATCCTTATCTACTTTCTCAGACATATCCCTCGCAAATTGCCCAAACATTCTCTTCTCAGTCCACTTCTCCTTAAGCTCCAGTGTTGCCTGATCCTTAAATTCACGGCTTGGTATCACTACGTCAGTATCAACGGTCTTAGCTGCCGCTACTCCTTTGATGAAATGTTCAGTAGAATTTCCAAGATAAAACCCAAAGCTGTTCTCTTCTGTTCGTAAGCAACGTTCTACACTACATAGTCCTTTCCCTCCTTCAATCCTTTTTATGTATAACCTATCCATGTCACTTTTCGGATGCAACTCTCCATGCATAGTCATTGTTTTTCTTGATTTTCTGTCTATCCTTTTCAATTCATTTTCTTTCCAGCTGATCACTCCTGCAACATATCTGAATATTGCCACTTCATGTGTTTATCGCAGTGATTTAATCCTTCATATTAAGGTGTGACTTCAGAATCGGTCTTAAACGTCTCTTGTATTTTCTGATCGCTTTCATCTAGCTCAACAATACCCATGTATGTATGTCCATCTGGTTTCACCACTATGGTTTCTCCATTTGGAAGTTCAATTCCGTTGTTCCTAATAAGCTTCCCTCTTTTCAATATCAGAATTCCGCATTTCTTTATGCCAAATTCCTTTCCGATATCCTCGCTATATAGTTGAACAGTCTGAACAAGTGAGTCAATTTGATCGTTGCTCTCAGCATAAAGTTTTATATCATCCATGAATATCAGATGATTTACTTCATACTCTTTCTTCCACCATTCGTATCCTAAATTTACCTTTCGTAGAATTAAAGACAAAGGTATCATACTTAATACAAACAGTAGCGGCGACAGACTGTCTCCTTGGAAAACTCCTCTTTTCACCTCAACTTCTCCAAGATCCTCTCCATTGGCTGTCAGTGCTAATTTCCACTATTTCATATTTCGCTTTAGGAACTCTCTTACATTATTAGCTACACAAAATAATTCCATGTACTGACTTAGCCAACTGTGCGGAACAAAATCACATGCCTTTCTGTAGTAGATCCATGACATTGCAAGGTGATAATAATAATTTTTATTAAGATTTATACTTATGTTTTCAAGACTAAACAAAAGCATTTGATAAGGTTAAGCATGAAGTCCTAATAAGTCTCAGAAATAACAGAGAAATCAGCAGATCCACACCAAAAAGAAGTGGTGTCAGACAACGATGCATATTCTCGCCTTATTTATTCAACTTATACACTGAGATTATTCTCAGAGAATTGAAGAGACACAACGGTTTTATTGTTGGAAGCCAAAACGTAAATAATTTAAGATATACCTACGGCACAACATTAGTAGCAGGGCCCCAAATGACCTACAGGCATTAATAAATAAAGTAATTTTAGGTAGTAGTAAGAAACCACAAGAAAACCAAATGCATGGGCATTTTTAAAGATATAGCAAGAAATATTTGTTCAGTAATGATAAATAAGGAACAAATAGAGAAAGTAAAAAAAATTGAGTAGCATAATTACATCTGATAGTAGATGTGATGAAAACATTAAATGTAGAATTTGTATGGCAAAAGAAGCTTTCGGAAAATTCCGTAGTATCATTGCAAATCTAAAGTTAACGATAGAATTACGAAAAAGAATAATTTATAGCTGTGCAATACCTATTTTGATGTATGGAAGTGAATGTTAGATTATAAACGAAACAATGAAAAAAAGAGATTAAAGCAGCAGAAAGGTGGTTCTTCCGTCGCATGCTAAAAATCTCGTGGACTGATAGGAAAAGTAACGATGAAGTGTTAGTAATGGCACAATCTAAAAGATATCTAATTAGTCGTATCCGAGAAACCCAGGCAGAATTTTTAGGTCACATTATACGTAAAGAAGGGCTAGAAACTACCATTTTATTAGGGCAAATACAACGAACAAGACCCATAAGGAGGCAAAGAATAGCATATTTAAATAATTTTTGTAGATGGGTAAATAAAGGAAAAAATGCTAATTTAACTACTATTACAATAATTCAGCTTGCTAGAAATAGAAGAGGATGTAAAACCATGATTGCTAACGTCCTGATATGGCAATTAGAGATAAATAGATCTTAAAAATTCTGATCTTTATTGATTCAGAGAAAGCCATAGATGTAAGAGCTTTATCGAGTCTTGAGTCGTGCGCTTTTTCGGAGCTACGTTTTGGAGGATACTTCTTCCACCGTCAGGCTGTCGATGGGAGAAGTATCTCTCGAAACGTAACTCAAAAAAAGATGGATAGATGGTGGGTTTTCTTAATCAGAATTTCTCAATATTTAATTTTGAGCATACTTCATTTGGTTTTTCAATCTTGATGCAATAAACATATATCTAATTTTTGTTCTCTCGGTTATTGTCTGCTTTCAAGTACTTGCATTTCAAACAATAAACATGACTGAGTATTGGTCTACAAAGTAAATATTTGCAGTTATTTACGTCATGGTTACTTTTGACCAGACATTCTTTCCATTTATCCGGGAAGCTCGAAGAAATAAATAAATTCTAAATTTAAAAAGTTTTCTTTTTAATTTTCTAGCAGAAAAACTACCGAAAGGGCTTGCAGGCTAAAAATCTTGAAAAATACTTTGTTTGACGTACAGATCTTTATCGCCCAATCAACGCAGTAATAAAAAATGTCACTAATACAGGGTTTATCATTTTGTTTTCTTTTTCTTTTTTAACGCTATATTAAATTATTATTTTGGGGAAGTTGTGGTACATTACGTAAGACAAATATTTCTTAATTTATTTTACTAGAACGAGCAATAGGTCTTTCAGTCTTTCAAACTCTTTTTAAAAGGGATGGTTCCTGAATAAGTCAACATTCTACAAAGGTCTTGAAATATGTATACTTATTCAGAAACCATCCTTACCCATATTCAATTTCCAAATTTCCGTTTTACCGTATTATTTTGATACGCTTTTAAGTAAATATCGTCTGACGTTTTCAAATTTAATAGTAATGATCATAAGTAATACTGTTAGCTTTCTTCATTTCTTAGCAGCTGTTCTCTATCAACATGAATTAGCAGAATTCATTAATGGAAGTAGTGACTGAAATTAATCTCAGTCTTTTCATGGAAGATTTAAAATACAATCATTCTTACTTACATATTTTCAATGAAAATAGCATTTAGGTTTAAATTAAGTTAAAAAAATCTTGTGAAAATCTTTCTTTATTTTTTTTCAGGCTTGCAACGAATTGATGATATTTTTTGTTTAAGTAGATAGTAAGGATTATTTTTAACTTTTCTCTGAATTATAACTCAGATTTTCCAAGTAGGAAATATTTAAAGGACTAATGCATTGCCTATACAGCTTTTAACATACCTGCAAAATAGGAATACAACAAAACTATTTAAAACTCAACAGGAGTACTGTGGAAGGAGTTGGGAATGCTAACTTTCTTGATTTAATTTGAAGAGATTACACTAGACAACAGTCAAAATGCCATTTTCATGTAGATGATATTTTCTAGGCATATCGAGGGCTCTGATTACGAATATGCCATTTTTTTAAAAAATCTATGGATTGGATTTATTTTACAGATTTTTTGACAAAATTTTTCCAATATTACGTAATCAACATTGTTAGATGCTCATTATTGCGCAGTTCTCAATGTGTGCAATGCTATTGTTTGTTTGTTTATTTGCCCTTTCTAATCCAATGAACGTTGTAGAACATTGACTGCGTAAATATGGTACTGTGAACAGCTTGGAATATTTAGACACCTTTGTGCCAATGTTGCCGTTGATGTTGAAGCTACAGGTAAAGTAATTATACTAGTACACTATCGGGGTCTGGTGATAGTCCATTACTTCCTTTGCTTGTGTTTTGAAAGCCATCCTAATTGCATTGAACTCTTTCTCGCTTAAAAATGCCACCTAAAACTCGTTCGTACAAGTACTTACCAGATAACTTTTGCAACATTTTTGGGAATTATACCATAGTATCTCGACGTTTTCCAATATTTTTATCAGTGCCTATGAAAAATACTTTGACAGCAAGCCAGACCTGGATAAGACATGGGCTCCTCGAAATTGTTGTGTCTCGTGCTTTAGTAGGACTGCATCACTGGGCGAAAGGAGACAGGCAGAAGATGCCCTTCACTGTACCTATGGTCTGACGTGAGCCACCTGATCATGTATCAGATTGTTATTTTTGTTTGACTCAGTTTACCCCTGAAATCGGGAAAGTGAGGAGAGTCACGAGCTATACAGTAGCTAGGCCTTCCACTCGACCAGTGCCACATGATTATAACCTGCCGGTACCTGGCTTCTCACGAATGGAGGACACTCAAGCTCAACCCCCGACCCCAGCGATTCTCCATCTGGATCCAGCTATAAAGCCCCTGACAGCAAGGTACACCTCATAACGCAACCTGAACTCAATGACCTCGCACGTGATTTGATGTTTTCCAAGCAGCGCTCAGAAATACTTGCATCACGGCTCAATGAATGAAACATGCTGGGTCCATCAACGCGGATAACTGCGTTTCGCACACGCAACCAAGAATGAGTTAGGTTCTTTTCAATGACAAACTCTTTATGTCACTGTGTCAATGTTGTTGGACTGATGAGCACGAGGGATATCGAGTATACTCCAGACGCCTGGCGATTGTTCATTGATTACTCGGTAACGAGTTTGAAAGCCGTTCTGTTCCACAACGGGAAGGTAAGTCCAGATATTCCTATCGCGCATGCCGTTGGCATGAAGGAAAGGTACGACACGATGTAGATTGTTCTTGACCTCATAAAGTGCAAGGAGCACAAGTGGGCCACATGTGGCAATTTAAAGGTAACCAGACTACTGCTGGAACGTCAGGATGGATACACGAAGCCTTTGGGATAATTGAGCTGACGACCAGCATTACAAGAAAAAGAACTGGCCACAGAAAGAATCCTTCGTGCCTGGAAATCAGAACGTCAAAGCCAAGCTGCTCGTGGAACCAGAACTTGTTCTGCTCCCTCAATTACATATCAAACTTGGTTTGGTGAAACAGTTTGTCAGAGCAATGGATAAGGAGAGTAAAGGATTCAAGTACAAAGAAGAGAAGTTCCCTAAGATCAGTGAAGCAAAGTTGAAAGTGGGAATATTTATTAAGCCCCAGATTAGAGACCTGATCGTGGACGAAAAATTCACAAAGCTCCTAGCTCCGAAGGAAGTGAGAGCCTGGATGTCCTTCAAGGCTGTGATTGCTAACTTCCTTGGCAATACGAAGTCAGAGAACTATGTGAGAACTAAATTATCAATAATCTTCTCCGAGACTGCAAGAAAATGGGCTGCCGTATGTCATTGAAACTCCACTACTTGCACTCTCATCTAAACTTCTTCCCTGACAACCTTGGAGCAGTCAGTGACAAGCACGGCGAGCACATTCACTAAACAATCTCAACAATCGAGCATCGCTATCAAGGCCACTGGGATCCTGCAATGTTGGGCGATTACTGCTGGCTCCTACAAAGGGAAACCACTGTCGTCTACAGCTGAAAACAAGCCTTTTTTCGAACTTTGACTTTTTGTTGAATTATATCCTTGTGCTGTACATGCTGCAACTGGCTATCGATGTGTGATTGATGCCTATAATTACTGAAGTAGTTTGTATAATGTTATCCTACTTTGTATCTTTGTACCCTACTTTGAGTTTAATATATTTATGCATGTATTGTACAGGTGAATGCAGTTATTTCATCGAAACAGAGAAGTTTACACGACGGAACCATGTCAACGAACATCAAGTTTACGTATCAACCGCTAGATGTCGCTAATGTAAACGACATGAACATAGGATAGAACATCCCTAGACACTTTGAGCATCTCACAACCCCCAAGGCAATATGTCAACATATGCCCAAAATGTGTCATTACGTAATTTCAACATTATTGAATAACACGAAAACCACACCATAGATATAATTTTTTTCTACCAAATTCGGAATCAGCACCACCAAATTTCCCAGAAAATCAATAAGGTATTAAAATCGCAGAAAATGGTTAAAAAAATGTTGTCCAGTGTTATTGGTTGGCTAAGGGTTCTTTACAACAAACTAAAGCTCAGTTAAACTAATGCCTCACTTACCAAATTTATTGATAAATCAGTAGTTGGTAATGATTTTCATGCGTATTTCATGTAGCATTTCGTGTATCTAAATAAGAATGAAAGAAAATAGCATCTTAGACCAGTGATTACAGACGGATGTCACATTAAAAACTCATGATAACAGAGAGTTGATAACTATAAATTATCCGACAATACACTTATCACTGAAAAAGCTATACTGTTACTTGAAACGGCATTAATATTCAATGGGAAATGACCGTACACACTCAACCCTTCAATATGAAATTCTTTTTTTCGACTTGCTGGTTGTTTTTGTATTGAATTAATAATGAAACTCGATGTAAAAGATGAACCACAGACCAAGAAATGTAAATTATGAAATGAGTATATCACGATTTGTCATAAATTCGTAGTTGCAAGTACATAAGGTAAAATGAAAAATGATAATGCGGGAAGTAAGAAAAGCACAGCAGAATCAATACTTTTGGGACGTCAGTGTCCACCGTTCTAAATAATGGACCAAAACGTAATGTGGCTAATACCCGAAATAAGACGCTCGGACTTACCTGATTGGGCGCAACATTATCAAAAATGTGAATGGCCTTATGCTATCAGCGTCGAAAAGCATCAGCATCTGCCATGAATCAATAAAAGGAATGGTTATTGCAAGCGATACTAGGAATACATGCCAGAAATATCTGAGGAAAACATTTTCATGCATGCCAAGTTCTTAAGTTATGAAAAAGAACCTGAAGAAAGTAAAACTGTGAAACAAATCCAGTAAGGTCATTTTAAAGCTATTCCTAATTATTTGAAACCTATTCCTAATTATTTGTGCTACATGTGCAAGATTACCTATAATATAAAGGTGTCTAGTTGGAACCCTTTTAAAGCATGATTTTTAGCCAAATGTTCCAAGAAAAACAAATTATTAAGTTTATAAGTGACCGCGCATCAGTAATACACGGGATTAACAGTGATGTTTTTGCAAGGTTTGAAATAGGCTACCCTTTGATTATCTTGTGACATTGAGTGAGTCTTCTCGACTTGAAATGCCTGTGAATGATGCAAGAGATCCTTTCAACGTGTTTCATTCCAGTCAGCCATTTATTAACGACCACTAGAACGTGATCTGAAATCCATTTTTACATATTTCCATGGTTTTTTTACAAAATATTTGCCATTTGCTGGGAGTTCTCTTCTTGCCGAGCAATAAAGGCTTCTTTTTACACTTTTTACATAGTCATCAATAGTTAAAACTGCAAAAGGAACTAAAAAATTTTAATGTTTTGACCATAAGCTCTTAACACAGAATTATCCTGAAGATATACCTTTTCAAAAGACTGCGTTGCTAAGTTGTTTTTATTGTAAAAGACAACGCAAGAAAGCGAGACAACAATGTGGAGAGGAAAAGTAGAGTAGTTGCTAAAGATGAAGGAAAGTGAAATTTGCAAATATGGTGGGTAAAAATTCTGTTTTTAAAAGGGTACCTGTGGAGTAGTATGCAGCAAGATGTGGTTATGCGTTTATTTAAAAGGGACTATTTACAAAAACAATAATTGTAAATCTGTCTCAAAGAGTTCCAAGAAAAAATAGTGATGGAGCTAAAAACAGCTTGAAGCACTTACGCCTAAAAGTAGCCTGAAATAAATAGCTGTACATTGTAAAAGGTGAAATACTGGTACAAAAATCTATGTTAAAGGTTCCATATTCAATGCAAGGAATTATTACATTATATAGAAAATGTATTTTAGACCCAAAAAAGTCCCAGCAAAAATTTGTCATTGTCATCCAAAGAGTCTTAACAACAATTTCAATCATTTCTGCTGAAGCGAAAAGAGAAGCCCCGGTTTTTCCTAGATTATGGTCATTTACAAATAGTTAAATACAGAAGTAGAAATCTGCAAATGGCTACTAAATCACAGGTATGAAAAGGAAACTTAAAGAAGAGTGGTTGGATCTTGTGAGAATAAAGACCTCCAGTCAATTTAAAAGTAATTTGTCTAAATTTTATTAATTGGATTTTTATCAATTTAAAGTATTTAAACTTGGAACATTTTTTAGTTTTGTTGCTTGAATACTATTTTAGCTGTTTGTCTTTCCTTAATTAACAGGTACTATTATTGAGATCAGCACAACAGATTTTATTCATTCACTTCATATTATTAAAATTTTAATAAAAAACTGCTTGAAACTGGGTGTGGTGAAAGACATGATACTTGCTTTTAGCTAACAAGACTCGCCTCCCCCACCTAATCTTCTAGGATGGAACTTCTTGACTGAAAGCCCCTAATAACCAGAATATTTTTGAAAGTTTTTACAAACTGTGATGTGAGCGATGATTCAAGCAGAAACAAGTTATTGAAATATCTTTACTTTAACCAGAAGCAAGTTATTGAAGAACCTTTGCTTTATGTATTTTCATTGAAGTTGGCCATTGATTCAAAGGACCATGCAATAAATTATGTTGGTATGAACAAGAACAAAACAGGTTAATACTTTTAGATTCAGAGGTAACTGGGATTTGCAGATGGTAGGCCTGATTGAATTTTAGTGTTGCTCTTTGCAATCCCTGGTAAACAGGGCTTTTGAAGAAGAACTAAAAAATATGGGTCGAAAACTTATAATTGCATTCCGATCTTATTTTTCTAAATGTGTGGTATTCGCCAAAACAGACATTATTATCTTTTGCTAATTGACCCTTTTGTTTTATACAAAAGATCAAAAACAAATCCGTCTGCTTCTATGCACGCACTCTACATTTTGTTGAATAACAAATCAGAAATTCAGACATTAATACTGAGTTTTTCTGGAATAAATTTAAAGGCAATAGAGAATATTACTTTCTTTTTTCGTTGGACAGTTCCATGAATGAATTTGCAAGAGGATGTTGAAGTTAAAGCGAACGTGCCAAAAAAAACAAAGAAACAGTTCTGATCAATGCAACACCAAGAAAGATAACAAAAAAAGAAAATTCCTTTTCTGATCCTTGGCAAATAAAACATACTCTTTATACCTATTAACTGATCAGAATAATTCAAATTTTTCTTCCCTTTTGTCTGAGTATTTAGCAATTACTCTCATTTTCTTTTGATCTGTTGTGAGGTAAGAAGTTCTTGGACCAGAATACATTAACTGCTGTTTCTTTCACTCTTCCGATATAAATGATGTTAAACAAGGTACAAAGTGTTTGTTTAACAAGTACTGTGTGAGAGGTCACAGAAAGCCATTCATTTTTCATCAGGGTCATAAACGTGCTGACTGAGATGGTTTCACCTCAAAGTGACCCCTTGATTTATTGTTTGTTGTAAGCCTTTTCTGTGATCCATAACTCTCTTAAGGCAGACGACCTTCTAACTATAATGGTAGAACAAAGAAGGTATTTGGCAGGGTAGCAATTCCAGTAGAACCTTTTCCTTTCAGGTAGTACAATCCTTCTTGAAGCAACAAAAGCCGCCAGTTTTTTTGAAAGCTCGTAATGATAATTGCAATAAAAGGTAGAGGCTGTGGCGACTAAAACTGGATAGTCAACTTGAAAGGTCCGTACAATTTTTAACATTCTCGTCAAAAGTTCACATTCATATTTTCACGTCAGATACACCAACAAAGTAGTTCGTGACCTATGTAGCATAAGTCATCCTCTCAGGCACTAATCTTGTGTTGGTATCCTGATAGAAAAAGCTCTCATAGTGAGTGAGCTCAAGTAAGGTAATATCTACAGAAAGCCCTTTGTTCCTAAACGAGATCCTTATCTTGGTATCTATTGACGTTGAATAAGAATATGTGCAGTAAACCGGAGTCTTAAGGCAATTTATTACATAGAACTTCCTAAAATTCAGGTGTTTGTTGCCAAAATCATTAACACGATGAAGGTTTGGGATTATTTCAGGGTCATATTTACAAATGTTAGAAGAGGATAAAATAACAAAGAGCAGCTCCAAATGTACCACTGGTAACTAGAAGAAAACATATCTTCAAATATACGCCAATTTTTAATGTAAACCTTAGGGTACATTGTGGAAGAAGCCCATAACAAATCTTTAAATGGGATTAAGAGTTTTGGTGTAACGGAGTAAGGAAAAGAACACAATTAGATTTTTGTGCCTTAGTCCACTCTTTTATTGTTAAAAAACTCTGCGTGTCCTTCTTTTTTTCAGTTACTGTTTGCAAAGAATTTCTATTCAACCCCACTTAAATCTATACAACTTCGGCAGGAAAACGGTTTAATTCAGTGCCTGCAGCTACATGAGAGAGTGGTATAAGATTTCCCGTGATTTACTCTGGAATATGGCCAATTTTGCTGCTGGGAGCCACTGATGCATTCACCGCGTTTTTTATCTAATCTGTAGATATTGTCATGTTCTTCTGCCAATTAAGATATTACCTTTAAGGAATGATTTTAGTAATACAAGAATAAATACGATGAATCTATATTTTGTTTCATTCACATACCATTTCTAATACTAATAGACACAAAATGCATTTTGATTATGAATTTCCTAGAATGTTAAAGCTACAATATAAGTTTACCAAACTACATATTAACACTATAAGAGCAGGGGCAATATCTAAAACTTTCTACTATTTCTTAAATTATTGTAAGAAAATTATATTGTAATATGGATTTTTAATTTGTTTTCACATAAAATATGCTTCACAAATATGTTTTTGCCCTTTTCTTGCCTGCCTGTCAAATGCCACTGTATGCCTATTTAACAAAATATTAATACCATATTCTCATACATAGTCAAGTGAGAACCATTAACACAGAACACACACCGTAACATGATGTGATTACGTTGCGTTTATTGTACCCATTGATGAAATTATAAACAGATGTTATTTACTATGTTTCAAAGTACAAGTTTATAGATTTGATGGCAGGTAGAAATTCCTGACCTTTGCAACATAGGTCATCATCTTACTAGCGCCCAAAACCCAATTCCCAGTTTTTTCGATCAAAATATCAACACAGGATTAATATTTGAAACAAATGGATATAAAGACGGATAATAAAGAACGATTTCGATATCTGACATCATTTGTCATCATACAGCAAAATTTAACTTTAAAATTTACAATACTTTTCGCTGTTATATTCATCCACTATTTTTCAGAGGTAGGAATATACAACTTTTCTACTTATACTTTGTTTTTAAAACTGTTTAACTTAATAAAGTATTGTTAGGCCCCAGACGAGAGTCAAACAGGCATCTTTATGGTCGGGAGGAAAAGGTGCTACTATTAAGTCAGTGATTCATCTGTTTTCCTTAGGGCAATTTCTCATTAAATGACATTGCTTAAGACATATAAATACTGCAGAAGCAAACGTTAATTAGTAAATCAATTTTCAATTAGCTGTTGTAATGGAAGATGGGCTCATGGACACAAGCCATAACCATATCAATGGCAACAACTAACATTGGAAGCAGGCCCACTACCAGTTGGTGTCATTTGTTTTCACCTGGTTTCTCAGGAAAATGCTCTTATTTTCCCTCTTGTCTAAACTTTAAATGCAATATTTATATCAGAAATTCTAGTTAATGGATAATATTGAGTTCGTTTTTGATTTCTCAATTAAAACATCAGACCCAGGAGTTTATTCTATCCTTGTACCTCTTTGGTTTGGTTTTATTATTGTTCACCTTCAAGAACGTTTGCTCGACCTCAGCAAAACTTTGAGGATCTAGCGATTATGTCACTCATAATCTTGCTATGTATTGATACTTAGGAAGAGAAAACAAGCTATGTGAACTTTTTTTCCAAACACCACCTGTAACATTTTTATCAATGTGCAAGCATCACCATTATCGGTTTATATCCCTGGTGTTCTAAATGTTGTAAAAAGGATTATCCAGCAACAAGATTGTAAGAACTTTGGAGAGTAATCTGGCTGATTCCGTTCCAATGTTTCCATTTAAGGTGTTCCCATGGTTCCTTCTCCTAAAAACAACAAGAACAAGAACTGAAACGTGTAAATGCTTTTAGAATCCGTTTTACTGCTTCTTAGTACCATTGTAGGCAGTTGCTTAACATTTTCTATACTATTTTATGTGCCAAATATCCTGGGTTAACCTTTTCATGAAAAATATATTGTTATTTAACATTAATATCAATCTTTAGGAGTCTATGCTTCTTTTGCTTTTGCTTAATTGAGCTAATATGGGATCCTGCAAATTATTTGTACAACTCTGTCAAGTTTAAAGACAAGTTGGTGGAGACGGATTCCGTTTAGCTGAAACGTAATATTTCAAGCAGTCTTATTTCCAAGAACAAAACTCAAAATTCAACCGTCACTCTTACACATGCAGGTTTAAGAGCTTGACGGATTCTGTCGGTTTGTAGAGATTTGATATCAACAGTTAAGAACTATTCCAGGTTAAAGCATGCTTCTAAAACCCTTCACAGGCATCACTAGCCATCATGTCTAAAAAGAAACAAGACTCTTCGTAACTTCATAAACACAAATGACTGGATTCTGTAAGGGCCTTCTTCCTGTCTTGAGACACAGTAAAATATTTGCAAACATTGTGGCTCAGTTGGTTAGCGGATTTTAAAAGATGCTTACTTGTATGTTAGGCAACAGTATTAAAGGTGTGCCAGAAACAATGCAGCACGAATACGTTAAGAGCTTCACCCTCCATTCTTGCAAGGACAAAGTTATTTTGTCGATACTGTTTTTAGATGTCATTAAAATTCTGATCCCCATACACTGCCCCACGTTTTTGCCATTTCCCCGTAGGGAACCCCTGTTAAATCACTTTATTGCAGGTGAATCCTCTTACAGGTGATGGCCTTTGTCACTAATCACTTAAAAAATTTTTGTCAGTTCTTAAACGTGTGTAGTTATGTTAAGAAGTCACTTGGTCACACCTGGAATTGTTTGTATTGGTAATTTCTATAGTATTGAATTGAGAGGTTCCTTTGTAACTTATTGAAAGTGTATTTAAGTGCTGTACTAAAACATCAACAGTTTTTAAGCCTGGGTTATTTAGGGATATTTTTTATTCTCAGCTAAAATGAAGGGGGAAAATATTGCAAATTGTATTATTTATGCACCATTAGATCTCCTGTGTTTTTGTCATCAACATTTTGCAATCGTAAGACGAACACTAATCACACTGGCCATGTGTCTAGAATAATACCAATAAATTAGTTTATCATTTTCTACCATCCGATGACATGTGTATTTCATAAAAATATTCTATTCCTATTACTTACTGTAAAAACAATTTCCATCGTTCTTGGAAATATTAAAGTGTAGTTATTGAAATCTGAAAACAATTATGAAAAAGGAGTTTAGAAATGTAAAGTTTGTTGGCGTCTCTTATCTAAGTATCTACCAGATATTCTTTGCTTAATAAAACTGCTTTGTTTGACTAATTTTTAAGAACAAATAAAGTCAGTGCTGCGTAATGATAATGTCTCCATTTCAAGAATGATAAAGACAAGTACCAGTGAAATCTGAGCTTCTAGTATTATTATTTAGCGATACTTCAAGCAGCCCAATCACAATTTGTTATACACACACAATTATATATATATATATATATATATATATATATAATATATATATATATATAATATATATATATATATATATATTTGTTAGTTTTGTGATGTTAGTTACAATCTCGATGTCAGCTTTAAATGTATATAAGGATACTTGTTTACACTAATGCTGTAAGGACGATTTATAAGCATAAAACTAGATTAGAAAGGTCTAAAATGTAGATGTCACTTAATGTTGAAGATGTACGATATGTAAGCAAGTTTTATGTCCAGGTACGCCCATTCCATGATGGGATCAATGTATAAGATCTCTGAGAGCTTTCTCTTTTCTTATAATGTTTCCTTAGAATTTCTCTTTCTTTATGGTAGTTTTTAATTGCTTGATAATTGTAAACTTGCATGCAACTCAAAATCACGTTAGACTCCTTGAAATTCTTCCATGTAGGTACTGCTCTGCTTTTGATGCATCTTTTCTATTATTGTTAATACTTCAGTTGAGGTGCGTTTCAAATTTTCTTGTATATTGTGTGTAACACGTAATGTATTATTTCAGGTATAGCAGCGGATGCAGACAGTAATCTTGCAAATACAAACGGGCTAAAAAATTTTTAAAGTCAAAAAGCATTCTCAGCTAAGGCCGAGATTGCGTCAGCGACAATCGTAAATAAAATAATGCATCTGTTTAGGTAACGTGAGAGTTCACTTAATCGCATACACTAGACTAAGGGACAAGACCCCAGAAAAATTTCGAATGCCGGTTATTTTTCACAAAAGACAGAAATTTGTTTTATTCAAAAAGGGGAATGTACTATAAGATTGCAACAAATTATAAAATTTTAACTTAACCCTAAGGCTTTCGTAATCTTAGAAAATAAAATGAAATAAAATTAGATGGCTGATTTAAAAACTTTCCAACTGTGCATATTTCTCGTGGTTTCTTTATTAAGCAATAATACCTCCTATTCTCCACCACATACACCTAATTTGACAAACAGCTAAGACATATGGGTGTCATCTAATGCAAAGCAAACCACATTGAGATTAATATAAACACAAGAGACAGGTACTTTAAAGCAATTCATTTTTCTTGAATACTTAAAATTTATATATGCATATACTAAACAATGTTCTCAAAGGAAATTTTTTTCCCATCAAGATTTTAGTTTTTGCGAAAAGTGCTGTATATTTTTTATATTTTGCCTTTTTCACTTACTAGAGAAAAAACCCAACCGATATAGCTGCATTTTTGTAGCATTAAAAAACTAAAGAAGCAAAGGCCTCAATATCTTTTCTGCATTGCAGTTTTTCTTCCTCTGTGTATTCTACTAAATTTCCCCAGAGTAGTAGAGCAAGTAATTTAGATAAGAGATCATTCTCCTTTGCCAGCAAAATTCTGTCTGGTATATCATTGTAAACTCAGTGTTCTAGAACGCATCATAATGTTCGCCCTGGTTAGGTAATTTAATTCATTCAAGTTGCTTGCACTTGTGCTCAAATATAGGAATGGAAATGCACTGCCTTGATCGACTGGTAGCATTGGATACAGCAGCAAAGAGATTCCCTGTGACAAACGCTTTGGAGGTATAGAAAGCGAAATTATTGCAGATTTTTCTCTCTTCTTTAGGGAAAAGTATTTGTCCAGTTTTCTCAATAAACTCGTACTTTGCGGATTAAAAAAATCCATTTCGATTTATCTCTTTAGTTTAAGTGAGAAAACCTCTACTTCAGAGAACTGAAAAAAATTAACCACAAAAGGTTGTTTCGTCATCGTTTATAAACTGCTAGAAAAATCTTTTTGTTGAAATAGTTAGACTCTAACGTATACTATTATTAGATTTGAGTTCAGAATGTGAAATATTTGTTCTCCCCTTATTATTACCACAAAAGAAAAGGGTGCCACAGAATCCCTTGAAGTCTTACCGTATCCTTCAGTATGAATCACCAATAACTGGTATTGATTTCTATTGCATCATCTTAAGTGGTTATAATGCAAGGGAGCAGAGGTCAATTTATAGTACAATACAATCTTAGTCTTTTCAAGCTTACGATAATGGAAATTATATAATCAATGACAAACAAATTATTACCTTCAGGGTATGGGATCCTTTCTACCAGAACATTCGACAAAACAAAGGACGTTCATGTCTTATCTTTACAGTGAGAATGACTGCTACAGAGCTAGCTTAGATTTCCTTCTTGTTATTAGTGGCTTTATGAATGTGTTTTTAAACGATGCCTCCGACGGAAGAGCTTTACTGAAAGGTCACATATAGAGAACAAAATTGTCTTAGTACAAAAGATGAAATTAGCCTGCAAAATAAAGTAAAAAAAGACATATTGCAGTATGACTGACACTAGAAATTTAAGAAATTAGAGGTAAATTCACCTTGCCGCTCGTATAAAGTTGATCCGAAAAAAGTTTAACTTTCATGTATATTCTGGTGCTCAGAAAGGCTTTTTTTGTAAGTTGGCACCCCTCCCCCCAACCTCTATTATCCTTTTCCCAAGAAGATACCTTGAAATATCCTCGAGCAAAAAACAGTTTTCCCTGTATTCAAAGAGCATGCATTTTCAATTCAAAATCTCATTTTGAAGGCTTCCTTTATTTGACAAAGACTGTGTAAAAATTAAGGCTACGACACAATGAAAATAAACCTTGTTTACGGATCTATTCTTTTAAATTTAAAACGAAATTTCCATACGTCTTTTCAAGTATAAAAGTACATTGGGGTGCAAAATTTGTATAGCAGAAATACACAATTAATGCAATAATATTCTATAGAAGTACTATTTATTAATAAGGTAATAGGACCAGCTACATGAATCGCACGTTAAGAGGCAAAGGAAGTACATATCAAAATGGCTTGTCTTGTTTATCTTGTTTATTTTCATCAATTCACTTTTAAAAACAAGTGGAGCTAAATAGTCAAATTATAAGTAAATTATAAAAGAGATGAGAATTTGTAGTAACTAGTTAAAGGGTGAATCACTTTTAAGGATTTGCTTGAGAAACTTGGATTTCATACCTCTTCTAATTTTTGTATTTCTGAGCCAATTCCAACTAGCATTGCCTGCTTAATCATCCGTCTGTCTAAAGACTTGTTCAAACAAGGTCTTTTCCTTTCATGCCTGACATTTTTCACTCTTTTTCCTCAACCTAAATTCAGCTTCACTTTCTCCTTCATATTCATTCTTCGCTCTTGCAGCAGTTATCTTTTATCACCTTGGTTTGGATATCTCTAAATCCCCAAAACTGCGCGATTTATAACATATTTCACATTAAGTTTTAATCTTCTAACTACTTTTCTTAGAATATATAATCTTTTCATAATCTGTTTTGGTGCAGCTAGCCGTGCATTGTCATTTGTTTTCTTTCATGTTTTGAATTTGGTTTGTTTAAATATGGTCCATGCCAAGCCCCACCCTTGGACCTCAAGCAACAGAAAAAATAACAAGGCTACGATCTATACAGAAAGAATTTTATGCAACATACATGATGTACCCATAGGTGTGATATTTTGTATTTCAGAAAGAGAGATATTTTCAGGACTTTGGCCAATGTAATATTGTGCAATTTTTAAACCATTCCAATAGCTCCAAGGACAACAGGAATTNTCACGTTAGACTCCTTGAAATTCTTCCATGTAGGTACTGCTCTGCTTTTGATGCATCTTTTCTATTATTGTTAATACTTCAGTTGAGGTGCGTTTCAAATTTTCTTGTATATTGTGTGTAACACGTAATGTATTATTTCAGGTATAGCAGCGGATGCAGACAGTAATCTTGCAAATACAAACGGGCTAAAAAATTTTTAAAGTCAAAAAGCATTCTCAGCTAAGGCCGAGATTGCGTCAGCGACAATCGTAAATAAAATAATGCATCTGTTTAGGTAACGTGAGAGTTCACTTAATCGCATACACTAGACTAAGGGACAAGACCCCAGAAAAATTTCGAATGCCGGTTATTTTTCACAAAAGACAGAAATTTGTTTTATTCAAAAAGGGGAATGTACTATAAGATTGCAACAAATTATAAAATTTTAACTTAACCCTAAGGCTTTCGTAATCTTAGAAAATAAAATGAAATAAAATTAGATGGCTGATTTAAAAACTTTCCAACTGTGCATATTTCTCGTGGTTTCTTTATTAAGCAATAATACCTCCTATTCTCCACCACATACACCTAATTTGACAAACAGCTAAGACATATGGGTGTCATCTAATGCAAAGCAAACCACATTGAGATTAATATAAACACAAGAGACAGGTACTTTAAAGCAATTCATTTTTCTTGAATACTTAAAATTTATATATGCATATACTAAACAATGTTCTCAAAGGAAATTTTTTTCCCATCAAGATTTAAGTTTTTGCGAAAAGTGCTGTATATTTTTTATATTTTGCCTTTTTCACTTACTAAAGAAAAAACCCAACCGATAGAGCTGCATTTTTGTAGCATTAAAAAACTAAAGAAGCAAAGGCCTCAATATCTTTTCTGCATTGCAGTTTTTCTTCCTCTGTGTATTCTATTAAATTTCCCCAGAGTAGTAGAGCAAGTAATTTAGATAAGAGATCATTCTCCTTTTTTTATTAGTTTTACATGCCACATCTTTGTGATTTCTATCTCAAGATGCAAGATACTTACTAAGTTTCTCGAATGTCTTTAAGGATCTGTTACTATCAGCAGGAATGCTCATATCTATTTAAAAAAAAGGTCTTATCTTGATGTTTATTTATCACAATATCTGGTCCGTTTGCCAGAGTAATGCTATCAGTTTGGATACTGACGTGCAAAGTTATCATTATTAAATCAAATTATTATTATTATTATTTCTTTGTTTGTATTTTGTTCCAATTGATCCTTTATAATGATGTCAGCTTGGTTGGCTTGGATGGTTCTATTCGTGTGCACAGGAAAATACCACAGTAAGGAAACATTATTACCTTCAGCAACTGGTGGAGGATGATGTTCATACCAGTTGGACTGAGACTGAATACGATGGTAGTAACAAATACCACGGTGCAGGTGCTGCCGAGGTCTGTCATGGCGCCGCACATATTCATTTGGTGGCAATACAGAACACCCATACAAAAGATGGTCAACAGCCACTGGTGGATTGCTTTTATGTCTTCATCAGCGTTTTGGCATAGGAGAACGTACTGTCCGTGCAAAGACTTCTGGCCCTACCTTTAAGCAATTTTGTCTTGAACTGTTTTCTTGGCTTTTTTTTTTTGCACTGGTGCAATGTGTGGAATATGTCAATAGCAGCATTTTTCTATATTCATTAAAAAATGGCAGTCTTGTTTTAATTGTTAGCAATGCTATTTCAAAAAATTATTCACCTAGTCTTTGTGAATAAGGTTGCTCCCTAAAAATGCTGTATGGTATTTAGAGTTTATCTGAAAAGGGATTCGTTTTGGTTAAGGCCGGGGAATTCGGGTAGAGATTTGCGAACAGCAATAAAACATGTTGATTGGTTAGGTTGTGGCTTTTATCAGCTTCTCCAGCCTTTCTTGTTGATTGGCCATTAACTAACCCCATTTTACCTTTTGACTGAAAATAGCTTTTTGTTATGGCTTCAGCCATTTGACAACAGCTTTTGTTCTTTTATTAGCTGCTGCGTTATGTTACTCTAGCCAAGCTTGATTTCAAATATCTCTGCTGTGCGAACAAGGTCCGCAGATATTTTCGTACATGTCCCAATCTGTTAAAATTTCACCTTACTGACTTGCTAAAACTTCCTTTGTTTTGGACATCAAAGAAGAAAAGCGAGTGATGAGTTCTTTATTATCTTCTTACATTATATAATTAAGAACCTAGGGATATTATGTCATCTTTGACATGTCTATTCTCCTTCAACCCCTTCTTTTCTCTCACATCTCATGTTGTTGATTCTTACACTAAAAACCACTACACGTTTGCTTTACCAAACATATTCCTGTCGACATGTAGAAGGTTGACTCCACTTTTACTTATCCTGTGAATTTTTTTTATTTTCCTTGGAGAAAAAAACTTCTGATCCAGCTTAATACCTGATTTCTCAATATCATTACCTTTAATGTATGATGTTAATGATGCAAGAAAATTTTTGTTGAAAATTATGTTGTATTAATACCATATCAAGAAAGTATAAGATAACCAGACCCAAAAGCAGTCAGAAGACAATTTGTACTTCTTGTAACTTATAAACTGAAATGTAGACATATGTTAATGTCAGCAGATAGTTCTTGACCTAATAAGCTATTTTACTTATCTGTAAGCAACACACACGATGAACATTATGCAAACCAATTTTCATCAATGGTCGATTACAACTGGTGATTCTGCTCTTTTCCATTCAAATCTCTTTGCCTTCCAAAAAACATTAATTCTGTTCCCCCTTTTCGTTCCGTTTCGTTCCTTCCCGTTTCCACTTCTCCATTTCTTTTCCCCTATTCTTTTAACAACAGATTGGCTACAAGAATTTTAAAT
Source organism: Morbakka virulenta (assembly GCA_003991215.1). NCBI lineage: Eukaryota > Metazoa > Cnidaria > Cubozoa > Carybdeida > Carukiidae > Morbakka > Morbakka virulenta. The sequence continues at coordinate 660,516 of RDPX01000071.1, read as the reverse complement.
ATAATTTTGTGCTCTTTGTTTAAGAATTTAGCTAATTTAGAATTTTTAATTACTACAATCTCCATTTTTGGACAGGAACTATTTGTTTAATCGGAGTATTTTATGACATCGTGTACCTGCAACATTATAAAAATGTTATAAAAGAAGGGTCCCCGGACGGGAATCTATGGTGAATAACAATGAAGAGGGTTTGATTCTGAGATAGATTTTGCTATTATTATCACTTGATTTTAAGTAAACAGATGCTTTGTAAACTGTTGTAATTCATCGCCTCTCAGACATTATGCGGGATGCGTATTGGGAGGACTATAACATGGAATAGGTGCGCTGCGTATTGTATAACAATGTTTGCTCAAGCTATATCGTAATTCAGCACGTAGGTGGTTACTTTGGAGGAAATCATGATAAAAATGTTTCTCAAAGTAATTCACAAAACCGTTAAAATTGATATTGGCCCATAACCCCTGGAAAGATCACAGGGTTTTATTTGAAAGGAGTGATCTTGGCAGAATTCCAAACATTTGGTGCTTGTGATGTTTTGCGGATACAAGGGAAATTGTATTGTGAGAATTAAGGTATTCTAGAAGATGTATTCCTATCGTTTCAGGGTATAATTTATTGGTGGATTATAAATAAATAGTATCATGAATAGCGCAAAAGACTTCAAGAAAATTGTCTTTGAAAAAATGCCCACATTTTACTTTGTGAACAAAAATATTATTATTTCAGAGTTTAAAAGCTGGGTAATTGTACCACAGCGAATTTTTAGTTTACGAAAACAATGGCAGGAAAAACGCTAACCACTGTGCAAGAAGCTCACTGCTAAAATAACACTGGTTCTTTAAATAATAATTGTCTGTTGTGAAGTAAGGATACCTTGAAAGATGGCAATTCCTTAATTCATAGTAGGTTTATCTCCACTTTGTACTTGTAAAATGACAATGTACTAGTTGTCAACTATAGGGAAATTTATGATTGGTTATTTCTAAAGGAATGGAATGTTATGCTGATAATTTATTAGCATAAACAATCAGCCTACACTATCCAGAACCAGGACAATGTACAATTACGAAGAGGGGGAGATTGAACAAAGAATAAAACCATGTGGCACTCGAGCACTGATACAAAATGTATCAGGATACTAGCAATCCAAGACTATATTCAAGTTCCAACTACTCCCTAATTCTGAGACAGTCTGGATGTCCAAAGTTCGAGTTTATAAAACAGACCATGGTTGCTAAGTCCGGACAATTTATGTGTAGTTTAGTAATCAGAAAGCGTAATTGTTAATTTTAATTGGGAGGACTTGAAAAGATAACTAAGTAATTTGTGCAACTAAAGGTTGTATAAATACTAAAGTCATCTCGTATTTCAGGATCACCAGTCACCAGGTACACATTAGATGGTTAAATAACAAACAGTGATATGGCACCTAGATCAGACACTCGATGATCCTCAAAAGACTAATCCTTGCCCTTATAATTCATTAATGTATATGTTTACCTGTTTTCATGCCGGCACTTCAAAATCAATTAAGATAGTTGTTTCAGTAATTGTGTTGAATTTGTATAGCTAATGGTTTCTACTTTTTCATGTAACCATAACACACATAGTTTAGAGATATTAGTATAGCCTGGTGCAGATTTCATAATCGACCAATCAAGGTTTTTTTTTTGGCTCTTAAAAAATTATGTTTGGCAAAAAAATTACTCCAATTTACAAATTGACCTAGAAAAGACCTTTGTTTTGTAGCTTTAATCAACCAAAGAATATCATTCATGAAAAAGACTCAATTTTAACAGGTTAAAGTATTTTGTTCTATAAAAAGTTCTGTTAATGACAATACACATTAGTAGATTAGGAAGTTTCACAGGTAAAAACTTTGAACTTTATTACAATCATAGCAAACCTTAAGAGAAAAATACAACAAAAAGCCATGGAATCAACAAACTTCTGTTTTGCAATGAGGCCTGTTTTCCTTAAAAATACAAAGCCACTGCCTCACCACTTTAGTATCGTAAAAAAAGGGACCCATGCCACCCTGAAAGGCTACTTTCCCATTCAGCATAATATAAAGTCGCTCTGGAAAACCACCATAGGCATAGTTTGCTTCATTTGTCAGCATATCAACATAAATGTCTACATTAGAAGGTAAACAAGGATCTAAAATTCCTGCAGCTTGTATTCTATCTTCTATCTTTTTATGTTTTTGAATTCTTATCTTCTTGTCCTAAAATGAAAAAGATTGTAATAAAAATAGAATAAATAAACTGAATATATTAAAAATGTTCCAATTTTTAGTCGGGTATGTGGATGCAGAAAGTGAGGGATACTCAGTAAAAGTGTTTTTTTGCTACCACAAATCAGTAGTATTACCTCTAAACATATTATTAAGATATTTAAATGGTATTGGAAAATAGTCTATTAATATATATTCCAACATCCTAAATTAAACATTGTATAAAATAAACCAAAGTAGAGTGAGGGGTGAACTGAAATTCACAAGGAAAGCAAACTTTCTAGCCCACCCAGAAAAATGTTTGGCTTGAATTGTAAGCAATTTTTAAAGTGTCAAAAATTCATAGCATTTGTTTTTGTATCAAGTTACTTACACTTAATTCCCTAAAAATCCTTTGGGAACAAAATTTGTTGAATCCATCGGATAAAGGGATTTTTTTTACTATTTTTGTGTGTGAGATTTCCCATTGAGTTGTTTAGAATGTCAACATCAGTTATTATTGAGCAGCTGCCATTCCAAGAGATATAATGGGTTATTTTACTTGGTCTTTGGAATATCTGAAGTCATTTTTACTTGCATGTTGAGCTTGATGGTGATTTCTTAGACAGTGTGAAAGAACCTTTCTTTAACTTATGGAGTAAGGTGTTACTTGCTAAGTCCTTTATTACAACCCCTTTCTTAATAATCCTTTATTATAACTTCTTCCCAAATAGTCCTTCATGAGTACACAATCGAAAGGAGTTCAAATCTACCAAATAAATTTAAGGTTACTATTTCTTTATTATTAGTTATTGACATTAATTTAATAACTAGGTGGAAATAATGAATATTTTTAGGCACCTTTAAAGTTTGTCCAGTTAGTCTAAAAAGAAAGATCATCAAACTTAATCAGGAAATTCAAATTTCAAATTTTAATAAAGGATAAAAAGTATGAAGTAGAATAATCAGACCTTTGCAATAAAGAACTGTATAAGAATTTTCAATGCTTCAATTTATTAAGAGTTATCTTACCATTCAAGTTATTAAATTTCTAAATAAAACAAGAGATCGTTTCTCAACCATTTGATTATAAGCAAGATAATTCAAAAGTGAGAATAATTAATGTAATTTGTTGGGAAAGACAACTTGACTTAGTCTGAACAATCTGGACCAGTTTACATTCTAGCAAGAACTGCAAGCTCAACGTCTAGTCAACTAGTCAAAAGATGCTGACGAGCAATATTTTTAATCCTACGTTAAAGTTGGTGGATTGAAACCTCCAAGGTATCTCTAAATCACTTAAATTATCTATCCATTGTACCTGACTGATGTTATTAAATGTGAATTAAAAATATATCCACATCTATATAACTTAAATTGTGACACAGATCCTGTGAAGCATTGCTTAATAACTGGATCCCCTCTTTCCTTTAATGAGCTGATATTCGTCAATAAGCTTAGACATTAACATTTAAAAACTTTTGACCAAGATAGGTTAAAACAGGACATTAAATAATAACAATAAATTGATGTTTCAATCCCCATACATATGCGTCACAGAATTATTTAAAAAATTTTTTAGTAGCTTCATAAATAAAGTTGTGTGTACAGCGTTTAGAAATAAATAGTTTCTGAATCAGAAATGAAATGCATACGAAGCCATTGTCAAATTAACAAGTAAAATATGACTATTACCTTAAATGCCCATCCATCACTTGGGTGTGCTTCTTCGATGTAAATCACGATAAACTTTGCTACATCAGAAAACTCCTGTGCAAGTTTAGAAAATGCATTTAGTTTCCGGTAGAATGGTGGGCAGGAACAGCTGCCAAATGTCACAACTAGTGGCAAATTCCCAGATAGTAAGTCTGCTAAATGCACAATAATGCCATCACCACCTGTTCTTTTTTCTTGCTTGTGATTCCAGCGACTAAAGGTGAGCAATTTCACGTCTGGAGCATTTTTACCTTGCTTTGCTGTCTTGAAAAGGTCAATTTTTAATTGCCTTAATGTTTCTGATAGCATTTGGAAATTGAAGAAACATCCTTCAAATTCTTCCTCTTCCATTTTTGTGAATTCTTCGATTTTGTGAGAAGACCATTCCTTTATCCAAGGTAACATCATAACTGCTTTACCAAGAATGTTGGCTGCAGTCAGCAGAATACCTGCCAAGAATAAGATAATATACTGCAGCATAGCTATAGGTCAAAGGCAACATATCAAAGGTTATGGGTAAATTGTACCTAGTGACCTTTTCACGCGATTGCTTTGCTTTAATACTATTCCTGTTTAATGTAAATTTTGATTATGCTAAAAACAATGACATAAAAGACAAGTTCCAAATTAGGAGATATCAGGTTCAATAGAAGGAAATATAAAATGTGAGCCAGGACTTGTTTTTTTTGTTTATAGTTATAGTGAAAAGATAATCAACTACTTTATTTGTACTACCTTGTGAATAGCAATAAGCATAGAATTGGTTCAAATTTACGGTTTTCAAGGATAGTTTTGGCTGTTCTCAACTGCTCATATTTTATTGTTTAGATATATTGAATAGATATTTGTATACTGAATTTAGGAATGAGAAAAAAATTGAGGTGTGTAGCTGCAAAATTGAGCGAGTATTCTGCAGAACGATTAAATCTTAATGTTGTAGAAAATAAAAACAAAGAATTGATTTTTTTGTTTTATTGAATTTAACTGATTAATTAGCACCAACACCACCAAATAAAGGTAAGTTCCACAATGTTTAAGTCATATCCATACATATTCTTCTGGATAACAAATGGTACTTTCCATTGCAAGGAAACTAAGTAAAATCCCCTGGCTTAAGGTCAGTTAACATTTAAAGAATCCATAATTTTAGTTGTTAGAGTCCCCATCCACAATTTGTTACATAATATTTATTTAAGAACTCACTTTCAGTGAGTTCAAAGAGCTTTCTTGATTAATAACATTTTGGTCTTACAAAATGAAATTCATAGTGTAATTGACATTGCTTCTTATCACCGAACATGGTAATTATTATTATTATTATTTATTTATAATTTAGTCAGGTTGACTATTTCAGAAAAATACAATTTCTGTTATCAACATAGGACCTTAAGAATAAATAAGTGGACAACCTTCTGGAGATAAAACAATAATAGGAATATTGCAGTGTGAGTAACATAGCACTTAGATTATTATTCCGTGACTTGCAGTGGCCTTGTTGCAACATGTGTTCAAATTAAAGCGAGCATCACGGAATAGCTACTCACACAACTTTTCATGTCACACTAGGTTGCCCTGCAAATAATGAACCAGGAAAATTCAACATCTAAAGATTTGAGTTTATTGGAAGGCTGAAATTAAAATACTATGGGCAAATTCTCTTTCAGTGAACAGTTTGTATTTTCAACGACCCTGATATTTGGATTTGAAATGTTTTAAACAAGGTGTAACGTTGAAGTGCCTTGCAAATTTCATAGCCAATGTTGTTTGTACCCAGGAAGCAAACTGCCTCATTTTCATATTTTCTAGACAACTGGAATGTTGGTCGATACCACTAACAACATCTTTGTGAAATTTGTCACGAAAGCATTTGAAAGCTTCAGTTCCTTCGAATCACTTGTTAGTTAGACAAAACATGGCTTACAAGGATTCTGCAAATGATTGTCATAGACAATATACCCAGGGAATAACAACAAACAACTGACTTTAGTGGGATCACAAAGATAGTACCAGCAGTTTATCAGTTCTTTGATATAATGCATTACTTTATACTATCAAGTGTTGTTTTCATACTTGTAATAACTATTGTTGATTTCAATATTGCTCCATAACCAAGCAATAAGAAATACCTACCGTTTCAATAGGCTGATATCCTTTGCAATTCGACAGGGTTGCGATGATCAAGCTTGAGTAACTAAGTAAAACTGTGAGTTAATACGCTTGAAGCTTGGCGGCATCGTAATTTAACATAACCAGGAGTGTACCTGAAGAATTTATATTTGCTTCTTTCCAATAACTATCGCGTTTTCGACTTTTAAAGTTCTATAGTTTATCCACAAAAATATTCTTCTCTTACAATTCAGAATCCTAACAAAGGTAGCCATGTCTAATGAACTGTCTCCATTCTTTAGTTAATAGGACTGTTATTTAATATGACGCTACGTCCTTTGAAAATAAATGACATTGGGTGTGTTCAGTTCTTCAAAAACTGTCCTTTGAACTCCTTTGATACTTTATCAGAATCAAATAAGCTAGAATGCCGTACCCGGTTTATGAATGAAAAGTTAGGTTCGAAAAATCCCTCTTCTTTTTAGTCGGGTTGCATTTTATGGGTGGTTCTTTGCATTAAACAAAGTAAATGATCGCTGATGTTCAGCACGGGCTGGGAGCATGGAAATTAGTATCTCCTGTCTTTTTCTCAAAAACAGTTACCTTAAAAAAAACATTTTATTAGGCCATTGTACTAACCTTGTAAATTTGAAGCAGCTCCAAATCATACAAACGGCAGAGTACTTCTGTTAACTGGATCTCATCTCGCCATTGCGTGATACGTACATGAATAATATTGATTATTTTTCAGAAATGAATGTACTCAGATCGGTTTCATCGAATTCGGAGGTTAAATAGTTGATTCCGATACTTTGTTATCCTTTTTCATTGCTTCAGAGCAATGCAAAACCAATTTGTTGGTATAGTGTTTTTTACCTTTTAATAGCAAAGCTTTTTTTTACAATGGTTATGTCTGAAAATGTCCACGTGCTTAGAAAAATTCCAAGCCAGTACAGTCCTAGTTTCTAAACACTTTTTTACCTCGCCTCTTAGACACACACATAAACAAAAACACACAAACACAAAATCTTTTAAGGTCCCAAAAAATTTGGTATACTTAACGTTCATCGGATATGTTTTTGAAGGAAAAAACTGTCGGTGAGTTCACGTGCCTTGGGAATGATGAGTAAAGCTCAATTTTTCTTCACTTCAGTGCTTCAAGAAATTCGTTTTGCACCTCTCCTGCTTCAGAAATTTGCGTTTGTTTCTCTTATTACGACACGAACAAATATTATTTGAATAAATTGCATTTTTTACTTTTTGNGGCCAAAATATATGAGGTCTTGCAGAGCTCCAATGTTTCAAACATGTAACATACATTTCTTATTTTGTGTTGATAAAATGGGGTATACAGATATCAATATAATTAAATATGAAGAAAAAGTAAAATATTTATTCTTTACTAAGAAAATAGATTTCTATGTTTAATACTTGGTTGAATTGGGGAACATGGATGATGAATATTGAATATGAGATCACATCGGCAATGTGAAGTTGCTTTGGATGCAACACCAATCACAACACCGATGTTAGCCTCCTTATTTGCTTTTGAATGTAATAGAAATCTACCTTCTCCAGGACAGTTTAGGGTTTAAAGGAAAATTTTTGAGTCCTCTTTGACAGCGTTTTGAATACTAGATCATTTATATGGAGCACTTCTGTCTAAAATATTGTTAATTTACCGTTACTCAAAAGAATTGATTTTTTTATTTTTCCTGATAACTTATAAGGGTATAATCAACTAAATTTTTATTAAGTCAATTTTGAACTGGGTTGAACTGAATGAGTCCTACCACGCACATTGTCCAGTACAGGTTGTGAAGTATTTATTTTTTATAAAGTGCATAGCCCCTTTTGAGTATTACGTTATTTGATATTCTGCTTACTTAAGTACATAGCCTCGTTTTGCATCTTTGGTTTTATGAAATGAATAATCTTTACACAGTTGTCTAATTTAGAAAAAATACTGATAAATCAGTTTTGTCCTTTACAAGGGCTATTTGAGAGATATTTATTTGATATAATTAAAATAAAACAACAAATTGGTTAGTTATAGTAACCAAGCCTGAGAAACTTGTTGATAGCCAGGAATCGAGAGGTATAAATTCTTTAATTTTGTAATTTTTTAAAAATTTATAATGAATTTATTTGTGAATTAGTCTATGAATTCAATAAAAGACATTTATTGAGGCTTCTTAAATGTTATAATACTTACTTACTTACTTACTTACTTACTTCAGCCTGGAGGTTGTAAGTCAAACCTCCCGACCACAAGTGTTATAATAATTTGTATAATGTAAATTTGTTAATTAAAACATTTTTGGTTTGTGTGTAGAATAGTATTTTATCGACATTTTCTTTATATCTATTTTTAAGATTCGAATCATTTTAATCATTCCATTACCATAGTCATTTTAGTTTGTTTCATCTGTATGGGAATAACTTGATTTGCCTTAAGTGTGTCAGTCAATTTTAGTCTAGTCAAGCACAACGGTGGTTACAATGTGCTTTGCGAAACACACTGGTTTGGGAAGGAATGCACTTTTTTCTTACTACAATACTCAAAAGGGTAAAAGTCTTTCTTGTTTTCTTTCAGAAGGAGAAACTAAAGATAGGAGGAGATTGTTAATAACAATTTGTTTTTCCTGCCTGGTTGATTTTTAAAAATAGCTTATGTCATAGGCAAACCTGTAGTACGTTGTAAAAGTTATTTTATGTGAATTAAAAAAATTTTGTTATAGTAGCTTGCCAAAGCTGTGAAAAGATCGATACAACGTCATTTCTTGATATGTGATATTTTAAAGGCCAAACTCAACTGATGTAGTCGCCAGATCTATCAGTTGTACAGAAACATCTTTTGGGATCGGAAAAGACTTTAGGTTTTCATGTTGCAGTCTTTTAGTTCAAATTTGAGGGAACAAAGCCTAACTTCTGTAAATATGTTTTAAATGTAAACAAAACAAGGTTTTGTTAAATCTACTGGTGAATTTTGAGTTTTATTACCAAATACAAAGGAAGCCTTAATACAAAAACTAGAGTACTTTAAAAATATTGGGAGAGGGAGAAATTGAGGCAATTTTCCCGAGTGGCATAAAAATGAGTTAATCATTGATAAAACAGGCAGAAAATACCATCCTTGTAAATCTGAAGTAAGCCATCCATTCTAGACTACTAAGATTGATAAGGTCTAACTGTTTTGGTAGAGTTTGGTTTAATGTTTTTATTCTGGACAAAGATTCCTAATTTTAAGCTTGGTATGGGTATTGTGGTCACTGTGTTCGACATGCGCAAGACACACTTTGTGCTGCATCAATTTTATCAATCATTTGATTAAGGTATTTGTTTTTGTTTAATGTGGGTACAGCAGTTCCTTTGCAAATTACAATATATGAATTATTTCATAGGTTTGGGAATGCTACAAATGCTCTCTATGTATGTAAAAATGAATTTCATCTACCGGAACACCATAAAATAATCAGTAAGAATGCTATTAAGAGCTTTTGGTCTTGCTCTTATTTTAAGTTGTGTTTTAGAAGTAGAGCTCATGAAACATCAGATTCACAAAGACTTTTTCCTCACTCAACCTTAGAATTCTTATAGTTCCTAACAAGGCAATTTTTTGTACTACTCAGACATCACCCGGTTACACCAGTTGTTCAATCCACCTATCAAAATCTATTGTCCCACTTCCAAGGGCACATACAACCACAGGAACAACATACACCTTCCTCAATTGCCACAGTCATCCAATTTCTCACGTCGAATTTTGGTATTTCTCCACATTTTTTCTTCTTTTTCATGTACTCTTCCATCAGCTGACACTCTATTATTAATGATTATACAGGTATTTTTCTTATTATTAATTATTATAATATCTGGCCTCCTTGCTTTTATCACATAGTTGCATTGTATATTTTTATCTCACAAAAATCCTACATTTTCATTCTTATCCGCTCCTTCTGGGTAATGTCCATACCATTTTTCTTATGTTTCAGTGCATTTTTCTTACACAATTCCTGATGCCTTTTCTTCGCTACCTTATCACTGTGTCCCTTGTATTCTTTGTGAGCTAATTTCTCGCATTCACTTAGTATATGTTGCTCACTTTCTTCCACACATTTTATAAAGGGGATTGTCAATACTTTGACCAATGTGGTGTCTTACATAATTTGTTCTGATTGCCTGTTCCTGCACAACACATACCATTACCTCTGTTTTTACTTTTAATTCAATTCTGACTAATCAATTCCAGGTTTTGTCCTTATCTACGCTCTCCGGCATTTCTCTAATGAACTGTCCATACGTCCTTTTATCCGTCCATCTCTGTTTCAGCTCCTGCACATTCGGTGGTTTGAATTGAATTTATCTGATGGTACTTCCTGTCTCAACTGTCCCTGATGCACGAATTGCCTAAAATACTTTTTCCGCAGAATTTACTACGTCCAAGCCCAAGCTATATTTTTGTCTACTCTGATCCATTGTTCGATGCTTATCAAACCTCTACCTTCTGCATGCCTCTACCTTCTGCATGCCTGTCCACACCACTCTTAGGCAACGTATGACAACGCACCATACATTGTCATTGTTTTCCTTGTTATTCTGTCTACCTTTTTAGTTCACACAATTTTTATTCTAGGATTTCTGCCCCGATCTGAAGATTGCTGCGGCCCATGTGTTCATTGCTGTAATTTTGTTTTTAACATTCAACTTTGATTTAATAGTCAACCTCAGACTTTTTCTTGTATTCCCTTCTAACTTTCAAAAATATCATATTTTCATCATATTTTGATTTTTCCTGTCCGGCTCGATTATTCATAAATATGTGTAACCTTCCTCTTCAAACTCCTTCATTACTTACAGAGTTTATATTGTGCATTTTATTTCTTTTAGAAAGCTTAATGGCAAGGTAATGTTCAACCTGTACTATATATAGGAAACATAAAGAAAAAGCATCAAGCATCTTATATGGGCATTTAAAACGCTGGAAGGAATGATCCCAGGAAAAAGGAGCAGAGGCCACCCATCAATGTGTATGAAAGACAATATAAGGAAATGGTCTTGTCTCGCCATGCAAGAATTAAATAAATCCACTAGGAACATGAAAAACTGGAAAAGAATAAGCTGTGTTGGTGCGCAATCGGCCACAGGCGGAGGAAACGTATAATAAAAACAATCTTATAGATGTAAATAAAGGATTTATTATACAATTAAGACGGTAGGAATTATCATGAGAAACCTTCTTCATATAAAAATGGATTGGACATGTATGCTTTCAATATATCAAATCACAAGCAAGCATATAATAAAAAACATAAGGTAACTATTCTTTAAAACCCTATATGTATAATAAGGCAGTTAAGAGAATATTACATTAATAAAATAGAGAATCAGTTTAATTATGCTTTTGTAGGGGGAAAAGGTCATTAATAAATTATTTTCTATTAATTTTTTTCTATAAATTATTTTAATAACTTTTTTCATAAATTATTTTAGTAAATATTTTCATAAACTTTTTTCATAAATTATTTTCTATAAATTATTTTCCATGAGTGGGAAATTAATATTTAAGTAGTAAAGGAAGTGATTGTTGTGATTTTTTGAAAAAACAAGTCAGAACCATCATTTACATTGCTACTGTATTATTTTACAGAAGTTGAGGTCGCTTTTCTCTTTCTGGACTGTAAGACGAGGACCTTTAGCTATGCTGCTATTTTTTATGATTTAAGTATGGTCTTATCGGACAAAATATTAGATAGCATTCGTTCGGAGATCTCTAAATAAAACTTTCCATTACAGAAACTAAATATTTCTTAACTATTGTTTTGCCTAAAACTAAACATTCCACAGTGACAATTTACGTTACTTCAGACTTAAAAGCTAAGATATAGGTCTGAAATTCACCTACTTAATGGACTACTTGTTACTGCGCCATTAAGGCCTATGTGTTAGTCATAAAACTGTGGCACGAACTTTTATTACACAGGTATACACCCGAAATGTATCTTGAATAAAAAACCACTTTTTCTGGCTTATTTTTCGGCGCTGATTCCAAAATTAATATTTAAATATTTTTTTTGTTTTTTGTCAGAATTTTTAATTTTTTAATTTTTTTTGAAAAGAATGCATTTTTCAAGAAAAAAAAATAGTAAAGAAAGTTCAGAAGAATGCGTTATCTAACTGAGCAGAAAGTATTACTTCAAAGTAGTTGTCAGAAAACAAAGGAACTTTAACAGAGGTCTGCTTGTTTGCTCAGATTGACAAAAGATGCGATTTAGGACTCATTTTCGGCTTTTGTTGCGATAATAACTCCATGTAACCAACTAAATAAACATTCCTTCATGCTTAAAGTCGCTCTGACACAGAAAAGACCGTAATTGTATCAAGGCGCTATCATACGGTGGGAATGTCGAAACAAGCCAGACAACTTCTGCTACATTTGTGGTCAGCTAGAATTTCCAGCTCAAAGACGCTCGCTAACACTATTTATTTGTAGAGCTTATTATTTATACTTTGGATGTAAGATGCAGTGCCTATGATTTGGAGGGAACCGAAAAATTGTGTTGATGGCTGCTACTTCTGTATGCTTGCGGATGTCACAAAGGGCAGTACGCAAAAAAAAAGCCCATCTAGAATATCCATCTCTACCATCGGCTATTCGACCAGTACTTCACAGTGATGAGCGTCCTGTTCCTAGATTTCGAGAAAACTTTAGTGAGTATTCTTTACATACAAATCCATTTTTCTAATTTTAATTTGACAAGCAAAAACTTTAATTTAACAACTGAAAAACACACTCCTTATTTGAGTTTGTCGTTTAAAGTGAAGTTTCTTGCCTGACAACTAGATTACTCAGCCTCAATTCAAGGTAATAACATAAGTTTTTCTTTGTTAAGGGTTTCCATTATGTTAGTCGTAATACCCAAATGCCAATTGAAATGCGAGGATGTGGACAACTGAAAGCTGCTGTCCAGTAGCAAGGCGTTTTCTTGTCAGAGATCATGTGTAGTTGGCTGTTGCTTGACAAAGCAAGAGGTCATTAAATAGCAAACAAATGCAGTTGCCCTCCAGATTATGCAGCAATAGCAATAAAGCAGTTTCAAAATAGATAATCTTCTGACTTAATTATAATTTCCTTTTCAGATGAATGCCCGGATCTCGCCGAGGATGAACTTTTCAATTTGTTCAAACGTGACTAGCCTGATGACAGAACCTCCAAACCGATTATTTACCTCAGCAGTGGAGATTATTCATCGATTCATCAAAGACCAGTCTAGAAGCTGTCCTTTTGCATAATGGAAATTTGTTACCTTTTATTCCTTTAGGACATTCAGCTGAAACAAAGGAAACATACTCCAGCTTCAAGAACTTGTTAAGGTTTGTAAAGTATTTTGAACATCAGTGGATGATTTGTGGAGACTTTAAGGTTATTGCTTTATTAATAAGAATGCAACTTGGCTTTACAAAGTACTGTTATTTTCTCTGTGAGTGTGATAGTAGATATCGTTCATTACATTACAGAAGGGCAGACTGGCCACTGAGAAAACTAACACCTGGTGGGGAAAATGTTATCAATGAGCCAATAATTGATCCACACAGAGTGTTAATACCACCTCTTTTTGTCAAGCTTGGCTTAATGAAAATCATGCTAAGCTTCGAGAAGGCATATTTGTTGGTACTCAAATAACACAACTTCTGCGAGATGATACTTTTCTGCAGGTACTCTGTGCGAAGGAAAGAGCTGCATGGTGTTCTTTCAAGGCTGTGATGAACAACGTTCTAGGAAACCAGCAGTCGGCAAACTATAAGGAACTAGTAAGTGATATGTTGAGGGCTTACCAGGAGCTTGGGTGCAACATGTCACTAAAGGTTCATTTTTTACATTCACATCTAGAGCGGTTTGCTGATAACTGCTATGCCTGCAGTGACGAGCACGGCAAACGCTTTCATCAGGATATTGTGTCAGTTGAAAAGCGATACTAAGCAAATTGGAGTTGCGCAATCCTCGCTGACTTCTTCTGGACGCTGATATGGGATGATCCTGGGACCGTCTACAGCAGAAGCGCCAAGAAGAAAAAACTCTGGAATATTTTTAAATTAGCTTTTAACTTGCTTTTTTCATGTTAACATCACGGTAAATCTAAGTATTTTTGTCATCGAATTACATCACAAAATAACCCCCCCCCAGGAAACAACTAGTTTTTTCGTGTTTCTGAGATTTAGGGGGTACCAGTTTTGGAAAATTGGGAGCCAACTCAACGTTTTGATAGCAATATTCATATTCAGTGCCCCGAATTTAGTTGAAAAATGTTCATCTCGTTCAAGATACAGAGAAAAAGTTAAAATTTGTTGACCTGTGATATTAGTCCAGTCCATCAGTTTATTTGCACCTCTGTTTTATAAAATAATCCAATATATTGTCTTTGAAAAGTAATATTGGTATTTGAAGCTTACAAAGGATGAAAGGGTTGCATTCTGTTAAGTGGTACATAGATTTTGCAAATTACGTTTGAATTTTGTAAAATAACTTTCCTATACCTTAATCAGGTCTAAATTGTCTTATCCAATTTTAATTTCTGAAAAAAGTATAGCGTCTGGAAATCAATCTGTCTTGATATTATCGAACAAAATCCAGAGTTAAATATTAAAGGATTTGAATGAAAATAAGAGTAACAGACAGACAAGTATTGCGCAATAGCAAAAGAGGAGCACATTCACAAAATTCTTGTGGTGTTGCTAATATCTCAAATGTTAGCACATAATCATTTTTCCATAGTAGGTCTACCATTTCTGAACAGTAGGTGATTGATGACGTAAAAAAGCAAAAAATCACATATAAGAAAAAACAGTGATGATATTTCAAGTTGTCATTTTAAATTATTATCATTAAAATAACTTATACATTCCTTAATTTTGCAGAAGTAACCAAAAGCATGAAAATCACCATAAGCTTATAATGAATCGTTTGTATACCTTCTCAAATCATTGTGTACTTTAAATGTTACCATTTTTTTATATAATTTTTTTTCTGGTACTCGATGATATACAATTAAGTATCCTTGCCCGTTATTGTCAGGATGAATATGTTCTGTCAGGGGTTTTCTCTTTTCAGACAATTGTAATTAGAATACACACTAACGCGCTTCATCTGAAACCACAGCCGTCCTTCTCCAAGGTAATTTTACAGCTTTCGAAAGCGGCCAATCCAGCTTTCTACAACCCTTACGAACAAAGTCTGAAAACTAGCGATACTATTCCATCGGTTACTTGTTCTCGTGTCGCCTTTGCATAGCCCAGATCCATGCCGATCTATGCCGGCTAAAAGATAATGTGGTCAGCTTTTAAGTTTTCTTAATGTACTATGCTCCTTAAATGTTCTTCTATCGTACGTGCTCTTGATTCTGTTTCTTCTGGTAAACAAATCGGTGGCACTTTTCCTTTGTAGCAAGTACGCTTCATAATATCCGAATTAGACTTTTGTAAGACATTGTTGCTTTTGTCATTTAATTCTATTAAAGCCAATGTAGAAGCTATTCTTTTCGGTGTATCTGATTCAGACATTGTAACGTCAAATGAGGAAACTTCTTCCTCTAAGTCTTCTGAATCAATATCAACTTCAGTACTACTAATAATTTCTTCATTGTCAGAGCTTTCCATGTTTGAGGTTGAGGGCTCTCGATTATCTACATTCAATGATTTTTCATTGGGTTTTCTTATGAGAAAAGTTATCGTACTTTGCTTTCTGAAAGTCAACTTACAGTTTCTTGTAACTTCAGAAAAATATAAACGAGAGAGTTAAGTTCACCGACAACTAGTTATATTTTTTCATATGTCAAATTAAGAGTTAAAGGCACCGCCTGGATGCAATGGCACCAAGGCAAATAATTTTTCTGTAATCTAATTTTTATTAATCCTACATGGAAGTTGTGGAGAGTATTCTAGGCCCATGTAAGTAAATGCCTTTAAACATCTCTAGTACTGTTTGTTCAAACACCATAAAGCTTTTCATATTTTCAGAACTGCTAATACCATCCAAAGAATATTATATTCATTTTACTTTTTTTATACTTTAATGTATTACTTTGAAATTTAACAAGTATGCTTGTTAGCTAAAGCACTAGTACAAATCTGTTTTAGTGTCTTTAGAATATATCATTTTCTATCGACATCTTTATCTCAATTATGATAGAGTTACTCCACAAAATAATCATTGTTGTTGATAACATACTTTAATTTTCAAAGTCAGACTTTTGAATCGTATATACAGCTAAACAAAAGTTAGTGCGTCTCAGGTTATCATCCCACTTGTATAGTTCATTTTCTTAGCAGAATTAAAGAGGTAATGGTTTTTTACTCTTGTGCTGTTGAGTATAATTATTTAGCTTCAATCGGAAAGTCATTGATAGAATAATGGCACAAAGGGCTATAAATAGTATAAAATAGCATATATATAAATAATATATAATATATAAATAATATAGTATATATAATATAATATAATGTGAATAATATAATAATATATAAATAGTATAGAATAGCCGACCTAACACAAGGAACAATATGGAAAATGAAACTGAAACAAATATGGACAATGGCAATGGAAAATTTCAATGTTGTGACAAGTCTTTTGATTCCCTTAGAGGCATGAGAATCCATCAAGGTAAAGTGTGTATGAAACCGGGTGGACAGCAACCCAAATCCACCGATTGTAAGACGAGTAGGACAGACACCCAGGAATATAACCACAGTGGTGACCAGACTACAGTTGGAAACCTCGCGAATTCATACAACAACAAAAAGCCTAAAATCAAATGGCCAAAGTCATCAGAGAAAGCTGCATACAAAGAGTTTGATAGTGATGTCAAAAGGGTGCTGAAAGCCCTGAAAGGAAGCTTAGAAAACCAACTTGAGAAGCTGTCAAAAGTGATCTACGATGAAGGTTTGAAACGTTTCGGCTTAGAAAAAGAGGAAATAACATCTAAAAAGAAAACTGGTCCATCAAGGCGGCAAGTGGAGATAAGCAGAATTAAGAAAGCTAAAAAGGCACTTCGAACCAGGTGGCTCCAAGCAGAGGAGTCAGAGAAAGAGGGACTAAAAACTCTGTATGAGGAAGCAAAGAAGAATTTAAGAATCACCATGTGAAAGGAAAGACGCTTGATAAGGAGGAAGGAAAAGGTTAAGACAAGAAATACCTTTTTTCAAGACCCCTTCAGATTTGCGAAAGGCTTGTTATAGGAAGCAAAAAGTGGAAAAATGACATGTACAAGGGAAGAACTTGAATCTCACCTCAGAGAAACTTACAGTGATCCCAATCCGGATGATGAGTTACCAATGATGCGAGGAATTAAGAAACCATCAGTGCCAGGATTTCCATTGGATATGTCTGATATCAAGATGAAAGAGGTTGAGATGTTTGTAAGGAAGGCTCGTGGGAAAAGCAGCCCAGGGAATGATGGCGTGAGCTACAAGGTTTACAAGAAGTGTCCACTCTTGAGAAGGAAGTTATTCCTACTGCTCCGAAAAGCATGGCAGAAGAAAGACGTCGTGGAAAGGTGGCAATTAGCAGAAGGAATTTATTTGCCAAAAGAAGAACATACTGAAGAGAAGGGTCAGTTTCGGCCAATATCATTACTAAACATTGACGGAAAGATTTTCTTTGGAGTAATAGGCAAGAGAATAATAGACTTTGTGAGAGTAAATGGGTATGTCAACGACCCAGTTCAAAAGGCAGGAATCCGAACATTCCAGGCTGTATCGAACATGCAGATTCCATATGGAACACAATACAGGATGCAAAGGTCAACAAAGAGAATTTATCAGTGATTTGGCTAGACCTTGCCAATGCATATGGCTCTGTCCCCCACAAACTGATAGAGAAAGCTATGGGCGACTTTTGGTTCCCGGAAGAGCTCAGGAAAATGCTGATGAAGTATTACGATGGGTTTCGAATGCGGTTCACAACAAGCGATTTCACAACTGGATGGCAAAGACTGGAGGTTGGTATCACAGCCGGCTGTACGATCTCTGTGATACTTTTTGTTCTGGTTATGGAAATGGTTCTGCGATCAATGGAAGAAGATGTTGTGGTGGTCAAACCATCATTGAAGGCTTTTATGGACGACACGGTGCTATTTAAGGGTGTTGGTTCAGCTAAAAAAATGTTACTGGACTTGATGAACTCATAAGATGGTGCAGGATGAAATTCAAAGCAAAAAAGTCCAGGAGTTGTTGTATAGTGAATGGGATAAGAAGGAAATTAAATTTATGATCGCTGGCGATAAGATACCAACAGTACAAGAAGAACCTGTAAAAAGTCTTGGCAGATGGTACAAGAGTAGCCTGAATGACAGGCAGAAAGGGGTTGAGATTTTTCAGCAGGCGCAGGAAGGATTGACAGCAATCGACAAAGCAAGGCTCAGTGGGAAGCTCAAAGTGTGGTGTCTGCAATTCGGCCTCTACCCGAGACTGCTGTGGCCGCTGACAATGGACGAAGTGCCAATGACGAGAGTAGAACGTGTAGAACCTTTGCCACCTTGTTTGGCAAAGGTGTCTTTCTCTAAAAGTTAGCATGATTGATTTCACCTCAGTTTGTTGGTAATATGTTTTTGTACATTACAGTACTCACAATATGCTTAACGACAATGCTCTGCATTGGTAGTTTATTAACTCAACTAGAAAATCTAATAATCCAAACAATTTTTCACAACTATGGCGCCATTCCATACGCTAGAATGGCAGTTTTAGACTGCGAAGCAATAATCTCCGTTTTCAGTGAACTTTATTTTTTTCGACATAATATTCAACGCTCTTTTAAATTATATTATGGTAGCTTCTGTATATCCTGTTGTCTTGATATTAAAACTAAATAAATAGTCTAAGGCTACGAGTTTGATAATCGAAGTGTTTCTCCTTTTTTCTCTTTTTATTTTTGAAGAACGATTACAAAACTTCTATTTGATCAAGCCATGACTTCTTCAACGTGAAAATTGACCATGTTGTGAGTCGTAAGCTTTTCTGAGTTAAGTTTCGAAAGATACTGAGCTCAGGAAAAGCTTACGACTCAGGACATGATAAATATCATGTCGTGAGTCTCGACTTTATAGGCTCATTGACTTCCACTGGGCCCATAAAGTCGAGAATTTTAAAACCATTATTTGTTTTGCATTTTACTAATAAGGAATTGCCTTGAATTTTCTAATATTATACCTTGTTTTACTTTTCGTTATTGGATAACTGTATATGACTACATTTTGTTAGGTTTTCGATTTTAGTAACATCTTATCACTGCTTGACATCTACAAAAAGTATTTCTGGTTTACTCTGTAAAGAAACTGATTTTGTCTCCAGCCTCCATGATGTCGATGTGACAAGAAAAATTTTATGGTAATTATTAATTAAGATTCAAAATAGTGTTTTTTTGTTTGACGCGGATAAAAATGGAGTCAATTGATAGTGTTTTGGTTTATAAATTAATTCACTGGTTAACAGCTTCATAAAACACTTTGAAATGACCTTTAAATCAAGTTTTGTTGTAGAGGAGAATGAAAACGCTTTATTTGCATTTCTCATAGCTATGCTCACACAGGTAGTGGCGCCCTACAGTAAATGCATTTGTTAATTATCCATTAATTTTTAATTCTTTGACATTTCAATCGACGTTCTTTATAAACTCTTTACTGACAATAATCTTCCATGGTACCAATTGTCTCGTTACTACCTAATCTGAATGAGTAACGTAAGGCAAAATAATTTTCAAATACTCTAGCTAATTTATTTAAATATCTACCATTATTAGTCATCAATCATTTTATGCGTCTACGTGATGCAAGGCTACCATTTGGGTGGCACAAGTCCTCACTCTAAAGTGATCTTCTTGTATAACGACTCGCTTAACTCTCAATTCTAACGGAACCCTTTTGTATTCTTTTTCAAACTATTGAAAAAGCTAGCTGTACCAAATTCTATAGATAAGGAGCATTTTTTTCTCATTTGGAGTGTCCAAAACTATTCTATGACTTTCAGAAAGTCATATAATGTAAAACAAGTATCACACAATAACATGAGTACACAAAAAATACTTCCTTTAAATGGGGATCTTTTTTCTTTTCATTTATAGATATCCTTCATCTTCAACTATCTTGAACATTTATCCATCCTTTTACGAGAGTAGGACTTTTTATCTATTAATATTACTATTAGTATCATTTATTGTTTTTATTAAATAATAATAATAATGAGTATGTGATTTAGTTCTATTTACAAAATAAAAATTGGTCTACCATGAAGACCTGTATGCATCAGAGAGCGAAAAGTAGAAGACAAAAAATGTATAAACTAGGGAAAATGGAAAGGAAAAGCGTGGACTTAAAAAAGGAAATACATGTAGTTCGAAAGAATTGCTAAAATCAAGTTAAAGCCATAAACAAAAGAAAATATGGAAATTTACTAATAAAAAAAACTTTAAAATTTTCTCCACCGATTGTCGCCCTTTCTATGCTCTGTTCTTTTTTACAGTAACTGAATAATACAACTATTGAAAATTAAAAAATATAAACATTTTAGGATTACCTTTTATTTGGACTGATAGCTTATCCTATAACTCTGTGTACCTTTTGAAATATCTGGGTAAACTTGAAAGTTCTTGTATTTCCTGTTTTCAAAATTCAGAAGATGATACTGATGCAAAAAAATTACTTATATATTTTAAATATCCGACCCTCGGTTATCCGAACCTCTGTTATCCAACCTTAATCACCTTGACATTAAACGCTTTCGTTAGACTTTTTAATCAAAACAAATTTTAGATTGACCAACTCTGGCGTAATGTTTCTTCTCTATAAATAAGTGATATGTCCAACTTAATTTAGTGTCAAAAAAATACATCACCCAATTTAGTGTCAAACAAATTACATGACTTAATTTAGTGTCAAACAAATTACATGACTTAATTTAATGTCAAACAAATTACATGACTTACTGACAGTTGCGTCCTGACTTAGTATATATTTTTTGTTGTTGAAATGAGTTTCGTCTAGAATATATTGCAATTTTTCCTTTCATTTAATCTGACAAAAACAATTAATTAATTTAAAAACAGTTGACTTTGCTTACTTTTTTGCCGCTGAATAATTCTACGTAGGTTGAGGTGTGGCTGCTTTGTCAGTAAAAATCAAATGATTTCAATCATTTTGACTTTATGCAGACCCAATTTAAGAAGGAAAAAGCATTAAGCAGGAAGCATAGTTTCGTTTGATAAACATCCTCTTAAATCAAATTCAACTTTGAGACATCAGATGAAAAACGCAGCTTTAGTATGAATTTAAGGATGATAGCCACGACAAGCCACATGACAGACAAATCAGAACAGAATAGTCATTTGTAAATCTTTTATTTTATTTCATTTCATCGACACATTCATGACAGACCAATTATTTAAAACAAATCGTTAAGGCATAATAAGGTTTTAAGACCAATCTGTTCCGTTATAATCAAGAACGTTTCGGGGCAAGCTTGTCCCATTCTCTGCTAATAAGTGGGAAAAATTTTGGGGGGGGATGTCTATATGAAATCCAGGGTGAAATAATTGCTTAAACAACGGGTAACTAAAGTAAACAGGCTGAAACTGCCTAAATAAGAAGATGACAGGGAGGCAAATAAGGATAATTACCAATTGAAGGAGATAACGAGGAGGCGATAAACAAAAGGAATCCTAAATGGACTAGAAAAGGCAAAAGGTATCGAGGAATTTTGCTGGTTGAGCGTGGGTCGGTCTCTCTGAGGATAAGCAAACTCTCGTGAATAAGTAAATCAAGTTCATTAGAAGTAATATCTATTATACAAAAATCCTCAATCGAAGCATTATGACCTGTGTCAGTTATATGATCCCTAATGGACGAGGAAATGCCTTTAATGCTTTTTTTATTAACCCCTAAACGCTCTCTACATCTGACAATAAACTGGTACGATGTTTTGACATAATAAGTAGCCTTGCAACTACTACACATAAATTTATACACGATCGAAGAGCGAACATGATTCAGGGCACGATCCTTCAAGAGAAAGAAATTTTCAATCCATTTGGCTGATTGAAAAATAAGTATGAAGTCAATATGAGGATAAATCTTGCCTAGACACTTATTAATTTTCTTTTTAAGACGAATACTATGTACTCCTAAATATGGAAGCAAAATTAGTATGGGAAGCTTAGAAACGTTTGGTGACTTAATTTTAATAATATACTGTTTATCTAAAAAAATTCTTAATGACTCGGTTAATAGGATAGATAGGAAACCGATTCTGTAGAAGAAAACGTTTAATACTACTAACTTGTTCATGAAAAGAAAGATATGAAGAGCAAATATGATAGGCACAATAAATCAGACCGAATATAAGATTAACCTTGAATTGAATAGGTGACAAGCACTCAAAGTTAGTACATTAGCCAGTAAACGTTTTTTATGATATAAATTAGTAGAGAATCTATTATCAGAATGAGTGACTAATACATCTAAAAACGGCAAAGAGTTACTATCTTTACTTTCGTGAGTAAATAAAATGTCAGGGTGTTGGCGATTCAAATACTGAAAAAACATTAAACCTGAGTATTATTCTCAAATCGACATACCTAAGGTAAAGTAAAGGTTTAAATTCAGGAGGGCAGTTGGAAAGAAAGTTCTTTTCCAAAGCACAAATAAAGATATCAGCATAGGCAGGGCCTAGAGGAGAGCCCATGGCTACACAATCAACTTGCGCATACAACTGATTATTGAAAATGAAGTTATTATTCTTGACAGCAAATTCCAGAAGTTTCTTTAAGTGAGCTTTATTGAAGGAGCAACCATTAAAGCTTAATACATCAGTTTCACTAAAGATACCATCTAAAATAATATTAATAGTTTCATCAAGAGGAATGTTAGTAAAAAGACTAGAAACATCAAAACTAACCATGATAGTACCATGAGAAAAACTAGTGTTTGTAATTTCCTTAACAAAAGAGAATGAACTATTAACAGTATACTGATTACTAGTAAGAGGCTGCAACATGGAAACCAAGAATTTAGCTAAACCATAATTATCAGTTCGAATAGCTGACATAATGGGCCTAGCAGGACAAGTCTCCATATGAACCTTAGGAAGGCCATATAAAATACCAGGTTTACTCCCTTGAGGCGAAAGATCATAACAGACGGACTCGGAAATGAATCTGTTTTTCAGAAGTGTATCCCTTAAAAAACGAAAAAGTTGCCCTTCAGGTGTACAACAGAGATCTAGCACATTAGCATCAAACTTCTTAAACGTACACGTGTCCGATAGAAGAAGTTCAACTTTATTAATGTAATCTATTTTATTAAGAATAACAATACCATTGCCCTTGTCAGGACGTACGATAACAAGTCCTTACTCCTGGACAGTTTCTTAAGAGCCAATAATTCAGAGGAATGTTGAGAGGAAGGAAATCTGGAGAATAACTATGATAAGTGGACAGAGCAATTTCTTTTAACTTAGTCTTAACATAATTGAAATCTATACTACTTTTGCAATTAATAAGTTGATTCTTCAATGTTCTGGCGAGTTTTTCAAATGGGGTCAATGTCTGACAATAGTCAAATTTATCTCGACGAACGCAAAACGTAAGGCCACGGGACAAAACTTTCTATTCGATATCATAGGACGAATAATTAAAGATGACTTTATCAGGATTAATACTTTCACATAAATATTCCTGTTTCAAACGTTCAAGTTTTCGATTTTGATTAATTTTAGCCCTACAGGTGGTTTTGATGTTATTACTTGTAATGAAAGATGTTAAATGAATAAAATCTACGTATCTTACTGCAATCCTACGTTCTTTCATGGTGTTCTTGAGCTTTGTCTCTGTAGTCTTCAGTTGATTCCTTTTCAGCTGTAGTGCTTTTGTGAGGAGCTTCTTTCTACATGTTTCATAGGTGGTAGAGCGTTGTAGGTGTTGGTTAGCGACTTTGAAATGCAGGAACTTGGGAATTAGTCCATGGTCCAAGCAGTTCTATTGAAAATTTATGCCCATAGTTGTCTTGCGATATTTCTTGTCTAGCTTCTCACATGTACGGAAGATGGAAAGGATTTCGCTGCCGTATCGTCGGCTGAAAATCGCTGAAATTTTTTTCCCACTTATTAGCTGAGGATGGGACAAGCTTGCCCCGAAACGTTCTTGATTATAACGTAACAGATTTGTCTTAAAACCTTATTATGCCTTAACAATTTGTTTTAAATAATTGGTCTGTCATGAATGTGTCGATGAAATGAAATAAAACAAAAGATTTACAAAATACTCAAATTCAACCTATTTGTAAAATCTACAATGTGTTGTCGCAACAAATGTCACTTCTCACGACAAGAATCAATTTGTTTGCATATTATTTTATCTGTAATTTTAAAAATTGTGTCCCATTTAAATGACATATAGGCAGGGGTAGCATCATATATATATATATGTCTTCAAAGAACATATATATACACCTTTCTTCCCACATAATTTATTTCAATTTTGGGGTATCTTTTCCTGACCCAGAAGGCTGCTGAGAATTCAAAGAGGATATCTAAGTATTCCATCAATAATTTTTTGGTAATGACAACCCACGAATTCCGAATAAAGTCTAAATGTACCAGACAATTTAAACAAATAAAAAGAAAATAAAGAAGAAATAAGAATATTTCATGGTTTTCAAAATATTAATATTTATTATATCAAATGCTTGTCAACGTAATATTTCTGTTTCCATCTATTTGATACTTTGAAGTCGTGGCATTGTTCTTATTCAGATTTTACTATTTACTGAATTTTTAATCATTTTTCCCTTATATTTTTAATCAAGAGTAGCCATCCTTCTAATTTTTATTTTACGACACACTTTTTGATGTGCTTCGAGGTTTTCTCTGCTTATTTCCCGATGTAAGCTTTTCCCACATGCAATCGGTTGGCGAGGTCACCTGTCATGCTTTCAATAGGTTTTTTATAGGAAGCGTCAAACATTTATGTGTGTCATGTATAGCCGCCTTTCATGGTTCGGTAAGCATCCCTACTCTTCTTTAAGTTTTGTTTCCATCCCAAGAATGGCATTTGTAGGTGATTCAAACAAGGTGGTGGACCCTGAAGAGAAGAACTCCAACAGAAAACTGAATTATGAAATGCCTATTCAGGGCTTTGGTTCCTTTATATGTAGTCACTGCGAACAATTTCGTTTAACCAGTCTTTGCAATACTGGAACCTGACTCTCCCTAGTCGATTTCAATATCTTTTTGCTCCAGAAATGTCATAGTTGTTGTTATATAGACCATGTTTGGCTAAACAGGAGTCTCATCCATGTGAAGATTGTCGATTACCTTGTAATGACATTACCAAACCTTTCACTACAACAATGAAAAATACCTACTTGCTAGTCAAATGAGTCAGGGTTTTCTTTCTTTCCTAACATACATTTTGTAACAGAGGCGAAAACTAATGCGTTGGAAAAATCGGAAATACTACCACCTACACTTCTTTTAATTTCTTTCGATGTCCTTGCTACCGAATATTTATTTTTTGTCTTTATGGAATAAATTTGTTTTTTCATCAATTTTAAGTAAGAGTTAAAAAGACAACCATCTCAGCAAAATTGCGTTAAAAACATATTTCACTATCTGGCACCGTGATTTTTTTCTCAAAAAGACTATGACGGCTATTTTATGATTTAAAATTTAAGGCGTTCAGAATTCTGAGCGACAGGGTAGGGCAAAGATGTCCCAGCCTGTTGCATGAAGCTAGGCTAACCTAACGTTTACATTGATTAGAGTAGAAAAGAATTAATCCTGATAGATACCATTTTTAACCCTATTATTAGGCTAACCTAAATTTAATTATTTTTTATATATATTTTGTGTAAGAAAAAGTAGCTGACGTCACTTGATCTCAAAGTGAACATGCATGATGGACCCAAACCAAGCTTGAGATGTTACAGGTGTATATCTTTCTTAGAAACTTTTCGTCTGGAAAACACTTGGGAGGGATATTTTTGACTTTCATACACGCAGCTTACAATAATTGGTTTTAATTCAAAACATTTTAGTCCTGCTTTGCTTTAAATATGGTTTTATCTTCGCTCATGACTATTCATGGAAAATCTCTGCATACTTTTATTAAAGGCATTGAAGGCAAAAACGATCCTGTCACCTGTATATTTTTTTGTTTTGTACCTTACTTCACTTATCAATTTCCCTTCTTGATACCTCGGCAACCTACTAAATATTTAATAGCAGCTGATTGAGTACTTTTATTCTCACCACATCAAACAATTTTTGCTTTAAACTCAAGTGTTCAAGTGTATAATTTCATATTTTCAATTTTTTGACACTTGATTTGTGTAATAAAATCGACTCAGAAGTATGCCTGAACAAAAGGCTTTATTAAACACAAAATCAGCATAGATGTTAATACATATATATATACCTAAAGGAATAAAAGAATAAAACATATTAAAGGTCTGTTCAATTAATAATAAACACAACAATTTCATGACATTCTCCCTCAGTTAGGAGTTCCTTGGTTGTTTTTTTTCAAAGTTAATCATCTTCAAACCCATACTTTTGTGGTTTTCGCTCAAAACGCAATGACCGACGTACACTATCTGTTGGTGATGGTTGTTCAGATTTCAAATCGTCTACTGGACATTGGTTTGTGTTGTTTACGGTTTCTTCAGTCGTTTTGTCAGGAACATTATTCTCACTTACAGTCACTTCACTTTGTGTCGCTTCTGGATCCAAGGTTCCATTTGATCTGTTCAGGTGGGTTTCTTCTGTGTCCCTTGGACAAGGTGCAAGGTCAGAAAGTGATACTGTGGACTCCCGACCATCCTTGTGACGAACATGAGCATAAGTTGGATTGACATGGGTCAACTCGACTGATTCAACTAAATTTTCATGTTTACTGGAACGTACGAATTTACGAAGGTAAACAGGTCCTGGAGATAACCAAGAAGGAAGTGAGGTGCCGTTACTGGATTTTCGTTGGAAGTTGAAGAATCGCTCATGTGGGGTGGTGTTGGTAGCAGTTGACAGCAACGAACGGATAGAATGTAGGACATCCGGTAATACCTTCTCCCATTGGGTGACAGGTAACTGATTGGATGCTAACGCCAGTCGAACAGCGTTCCAAATGATTCCATTATATCGTTCCACTTGGCCATTGCCGATGGGATGATATGGTGTACTGTGACTGGTAGCCACTCCTCTGCTGGTAAGGTAGCTGCAAAGATCTTCTGACATAAAGGATTTTCCCCTGTCTGAGTGTGTGTAGCCTGGCATGCCACATAGGGAAAATAGTGAGTCTAAGGACTTGATGACGGTAGGTGTAGAAATGTCGGGGCAAGGTATTGCAAAAGGGAACCGTGAGTACTCATCAATGACAGTTAGCATAAACTTGTTGCATGAGGTGGATGGTAGAGGACCTTTAAAATCCAGACTCAATCGTTCCATCGGTTTGGTTGCTTTTATAAGAGTAGCATTAGGGCGTTTGAAAAATTGTGGTTTCAGCTCTGCACAAATCTTACAGTTTGCACAGGTACGTTTAACATCTTCTGTTGAGAATGGCAAATTCTTTGATTTGACAAAATGCAATAGACGGGTAACACCGGGATGACAGAGTTGTGCATGAATGTCATCTAGATTACTGGATATTGCGAGGCAGTGAGCCCGTGTAAAGGAGTCTGCGACAACATTGCTCTTTCCTTCACGGTATTTGATACTGTATGAAAACTCAGCAAGCTCCATACGCCAAGTTTGAATTTTACTGTTCTTTATCTTAGTACGCTTTCGATTGTCAAACATGTATGAAACGGAGCGTTGGTCAGTTATCAAGGTAAATCGTTGTCGTGATAGTAAATGGTTCCACTTTCGGACAGCTTCAATGATTGACAGTGCTTCCTTTTCAACAGCTGGGTACCATCGTTCGCTCTTTGATAGTGTTTTTGACATGAACGCTACAGGTCGACCGTTTTGGTTTAGTGAAGCAGATATAGCCACATCAGAAGCATCACACTCCACAACAAAAGGTGCATCTTCATCTATTGGTGCTAGAACAACCTCTGCAAGCTCCATTTTGATGGTGTTGAAGGATTTAAGTGCAAGCTCGCTCAGTGGGAAGGTTTCAGCTTCAGCTAATGGTCTGATCTTGTCTGAAAACTGAGGTATCCATTTGGCATAATATGCAAACATTCCCAGTGTCCTTCGAAGGGAGCCAGCATTGGATGGTGGTGGAAAATCTAATAATGGCTGTAATCTTTCAGGATCTGGCTTGATACTTTTATGGCTGATACGGTACCCAAGGATATCAATTACGGAAGAACATTGCACAGTTTTAGAGTTGTTCAAAGTTACATTTCGTTTGGCAATCATTTCTCGAAAAGCAGTGTCATTTTTCTGGAGATCAGCTTCATCTACTCCACCAATGGTAACGTTGTCGAGGTAAGGGTAAGTGTCATTCAAACCTTCCTCTTTTACTAAATCATCCATTGTCCTTTGAAAACACGGAACACCATTTGTTACTCCAAATGGGACAACGACAAACTCGTACAAATCACCGAGACATTCAAATGCTGTGTATTTCCTTTCGGATTCTTGTAATGGAATCTGGTGGTAGGCACTTTTGAGATCGTAGGTAGAGAAGTACTTGTACTCGGAAAGTTTGTTGACCATTTCATCAATCCGAGGTAGTGGATACGCATCAAGTTCGGTGTACAGATTGATTGTTTGCGAATAGTCTATACATAGTCTCTTACGATGTCTATTAAATTCATCTTTTGCAACTAACACTTGAGCTCTCCAAGAAGAATCACTCCTCTGAATTTTTCCTGCTTTAAGGAGTGCTTGAAGTTCCTCTTCAATAAAAGCTCGATCATCTTTATTGAAGGATCTCGACTTTGTTGTGATCGGTTTGATATCGTCTGGAAGACTTTTGAAGAGTGAAGGGGGTTTAACGTCAGCAAATTTGGTGCAGGTATTTGACTCAGACATTGCAGATATGTTGGTTTGGGTTGGTGGTGTAACTATCAAGTCAGGTTTGGGGCCACCAAACTGGAAAGTTAAATTTTGATGTTGCTTCTGGAAATCATACCCCAAAATCATGTCGCTACATAGGTTCTGAAGAATGTCAACTTTAACGTTCTCATAGGTCTGGTCATTCAACGAAAGATTCAACTGACAGCTCCCAATAACTGTCGATTCCATTGAGGTGAGAGCAAGAAAAACAGTTTTGTTGGATGGGAGTTTTGGAATTTGAAGTTTGTTGAAAGCACCTTCGCTAATAAAACTGTCTGAACTGCAGGAATCAATCAATGCATCCAGGGTTTGGCCATTCACAACTACAGGTACCGATGCATGGCGGAGATTCAGTGGAGAAGCTGTCGAGACAGCACAAAGTGTTGGTGAATAAATGGCAGATAAGTTAGACTCCTTCTTTGTAGATTGGCAAACTTTTGAAAAATGTCCTACTTTTGAGCAGTTGTGGCAAGTAGAATCTCGGGCAGGGCATAAGGATCGGTTAGCGTGCATTGATCCACCACAAAAGTAGCACAATTTCTTGCGAGGATTGGTTGATTTGGTATTCGAACCCTTTCGTAAGGCTGCAAGGGATGGTACATCATCAGCGCTTTTTTGATCCACTGCTACAGCTGCTACAGTTAGGGGATTGTTTTGTTGCGAATAAGCTTCAGAGTTTTTCTGGGCAAGATCAAGGGTTCGTGCACGTTCATGTGCTTGATCAAGTGTCAATTTCTCATTTTCCAAAAGACGCTGTCTGATGTAGTTTGATGAAAGACCATTAATAAATGAGTCTCTTATCATTTCTGAACGATATACATCAGCTGTAACTGCTGTAAAGTTGCAATGTTTACTCAGCTTTTTCAATTCTTCAAGGTATTCATCAAGGGATTCACCTGGCTTTTGTTTTCTGGAAGCAAGTTGGTGTCGTGCAAAAATGGTATTCGGTGTTTTAACATATAATTTAGTTAAAGTCTCAACTACTTGGTCATAGGTAGTACACTCCTCAACATAATCAAAGACGTCTGCAGAAATGAAATTTATGATGGACCTGAATTTATCCGGGGCATCAGTTCCACATTCCGTGATGAAGTTATCGAAAGTTCTTTTCCAGTGATTCCATTCTTTTGCAGCTTTGGGTGAGTTTGGATCGACATCCAATCGTAAAGGCTTCAGGGCTTTGCTCATCTTTATTGTGTTTAATAAATTGTAATAAAATCGACTCAGAAGTATGCCTGAACAAAAGGCTTTATTAAACACAAAATCAGCATAGATGTTAATACATATATATACCTAAAGGAATAAAAGAATGAAACATATTAAAGGTCTGTTCAATTAATAATAAACACAACAATTTCATGACAATTTGCATGGGGTTTTTTATGTTCACTCTCGTCAACTGCACTTTCTTTACATAAATATAACTCTATCACATCAAGCTGTTTTGTCAATCACTCTGACAATTCATTTGGGTAGCACTCCAAAATGTAATGGCTTCATCTTTAACCCAAATGTTAGACTAGACAGTAGCAACACTCTGTTCTATATTTTGTAAGACAAAGACAAAGACAAAGACCTTTTGACCAATGCTGTTGAACTTTTGTGCCACTTTTTGGGATTTCTAACGGTCTTCGGAAATTTGAGAGACTTGGCAGATGTACCAAAAATCCACAGAGCAATTATAAAATTTAGGTAGATTTCAACAAATTGCTACTAGCAATTTGAATTTGGAACCTTTGCACAAATGTTACAGAGAGGTTGAAGCTGGATGTTATTGGTAACATTTTCGAAATAAAGCAAAAGATAGAAAAATTGACTTGTTAACTCAAGTGATCAAAGAAGCAGTGAACTACTTTGAATCTATGTTTCATATTACACTCTGCAAATTGAAGGAGTGGGAGAGCTGTACAGGCATCTGTGTGAAATAATCCAACGCAGAAAAACATGCATATATTTCTATAGTTCTGCGAAAAAACACAATAGTGACACAAATAGTAAGGCAAGAGTGTAAAAATTTCTAGAAAAATACCAAGCTGACATAACTTTATACTTAGAAAATTAATTCACATTGTGCATTAATGGCTACATCATTGCTTGAACAGTATCGAATTTTTAAGCTTATGTTTTCGCGTTTGCAATCTGCTCCATCATAGTTTTCTTCATTCTTTTTTTTGGTGTTTTTTTTTTGGTACTGTATTTTGACGAATAACAATCAAAACATTTTCATCGTCCTCAGTGGCAGAGTGGCCGAGTGGTCTAAGGCGCTAGATTTAGGCTCTAGTCTCTCTGGAGGCGTGGGTTCGAATCCCACCTCTGTCACATTTTCTTTTATTTTAAAAACTTTTCAGTCACTTAAGAAAACTTTGAATTACTTTTTTAACACAACTTTTAAACCATTTCTTAAATAATAGGAATAAACTATAGGAGAGTAATAAACTAACGTGTTCCTTTTACTGCTTAAAACGCTGTTTTGTGATCTTCTTCCACGAACTGTGTATCAAAACACAAGCTGTTTATTTGTGCAACGATTTCCAAGCCGTCAAACTTTAGTTGACCTGATGTTTCTCACTGTGTCTGTTGTGCTTCACACCACTTATTGTGATTCTGCACTTCTCACAGTTATCGTAATATCAGAAATGTGAGAATAAAGACTGAAAAAGGCAGTCTTCTTCCAGCTGTCTTGCCTTCTGTTTTGCTGCTGGACAGAGGGGTTCAGTTATCTTTTCCAGGATATATGGCCATAGAAAATTTATTTGCCTTTCCTGACTTTTAACTGTCAAAATTTGCATTCAGTGCTGACGTTTCTGACCCGTATTGCGAAATGTATCATATATACTCGATACGTTGCAGTTTGCCGCTTCTGATTCAGACCTTCCAATCTGTACCGCAGGAAAAGTGGGAGGTATCGCGAGCGTAGCGAGTGAAAAATTTAATTTGGGGGGCCGGGGGTGCTCTAACCCTTAGCGGCGCTGTTAGGGGCTCCGCCCCCTACACTTTTTTTTACGATTTTATGTCACTTATATTTGCTTGAAATGGCTAGAAAGATTGTCTTTTTGATGATTAAACAACGAGAAATGTTAACAACATTAATAACATGAAAAATAATATTGTATCGTAAACCAAAAAACTCCGTTTACGCATGAAAATACTAGAAACTTTAAACATATCATGAAAATTCTATTCTAATACAAATTATGAAGAAGAATGCTGCTTATTTTATTCTTTACAGGCAGCCTTGCAGTTCTTAAGCAGATCGTTCGAAAATTTCCACCGATAGCTAGGCCCACTCGATTCCAGCTCGTTCATTTCGATCGGCATGATTGAATTCAAAGTAGTGTCATTGTCAAGGTTAGATCTGAATTTCGTTATGTTCTTTCCGATCATACTGAAGATTCGTTCCTCGCCAGCGTTACTGTGAGGAATAGTTATCAAAAAGAGTGCAACATTTGCAAGCCCAGGAAGCGTTGTTTTGTGATGACTCCATATGATGTCCATACGATGACAAGTGCGCTCTTCCGACACCTTGACTGACGATTTATCCTACATATCTTCAGGAATTTCATCATCCGACATCGATGCGTATAGTTTATACTCCTCCTTAAGTCCGTCAAGTTGATGTGGGTCTTTGATGTAGTACTCAAAACGCCGAGGAAATGATAGTAACGGTTGGGTTAATTGATCCAAAGGAATTTTTGCCCGATTTGAGAATTCGATGAACCTGCTGCCCTTGTATAAAGGGTCATCCAGAGGTAACCATTTGGCACAGTAACTCTAAGCGGTTTCAAAAAACTCCCTTGCAGCATCATTAAACGAATCGACATCGTTTTCACTAATGTCACCTTCTTCTGGAGCTCTGCGAAGTTTGGGCTTGGTGATGTTACCAATAATCAAATCCTGGTCGTCTTTTGATTGGCAAGAACTGTCTCAAGTTTGCTGAAACATGATTTGTCATCCTTTAGCTTTCGGGTGATTTCTGGCTTTACAAATTTAGACG
The DNA here is from genome assembly GCA_003991215.1 of Morbakka virulenta. Taxonomy (NCBI): domain Eukaryota; kingdom Metazoa; phylum Cnidaria; class Cubozoa; order Carybdeida; family Carukiidae; genus Morbakka; species Morbakka virulenta. The sequence goes on along the minus strand of RDPX01000071.1, from coordinate 627,439 downwards.
GTAATTTGTTCATAAATTTCTGCATTTTGTCATGTAGGCATTGCATTAGTGGCTCTTCTGTTTGTAAAAACTTATTGAAATTTGTGAACGTTGGCAATGCAGCTTGGAAAAACATCAAATAGAATTCAGTCATCGTGTTACAAAAAGATTTGGATAGCCTTAAAAATTGTTTGTCCTTCTCATCCTCCAACAACAAGTACGAACGCGAGCCATTATACGTCCGTAGTTTACGGTTAACACAGTGCTCAGAACAAAGCCACCGTGTCGAAATGTATTTTGTAACCTCCTTATATTCTTCATCGCAGAAGTCGTAGTACTCTTTTAAAATTGACTTGCGCCTCGATGATTTATTGAACCAGTAAAAAAGATCAACACAATGATCTTCAATGATATAACTATCTCAGGGATTTTCTCAATGGCTCTTGACCTGATTGAGTTGTGGTCTCCAACACTTGCGTTAGTATTATCAACAACTATCGCACTCACTTTATTCCAAGACAAGTTATTTTTTTCCAATTGTTGGTTGATGCTTGCAAACATGCAGTCAGTTGTGCTTGCTGCTCTACCCTTGAGCTTATTCATGTCAAAAAACTTGGTCATAATCCGATTTAAATTTACATGAAATATTTGGATGCTTATTGGAAAAATCTTCTCAAGTCCGGCATCATTGCTACCATCTACCATTAGGATAAATGGAGTTTGAGCCATATCTTTAGCTAATTCTTGCTTGATATCACTACCTAAGCAATTAAATATTGTTGCGGTTTTTGTTCGTCAACAATAAGACTTTTTTTCGGCCTCACTATCTTTGAGCCTATTTTTGATGTACTGCGTCATGTGATCGGAAAGATTGAAAAATGCATTATGGTGGACTATTAATAACGCCATTTTTATTTCGGAAGCCAGGGAAGGGTTAACTTCATTTTGCTTTGGCAGTACCAGCTGGGTATTCCCTGAAGAAACAAAAAAGGGAAAAATAAGACTTGGGGTTTACACGGTTTTTTGTAAGAAAGTGGTTTATAAGAAAGTAGTACTCGGCTCCTCAAAAAGTTAAGAAAGTTGTTCAGTGCTGAGATCTTTAAACCTAAGAAAGTATGTAATTATGTTTTGTTTTCAAAAATCATTTCCTATCACGTAGAAATTTAAATATTTCATCCAGACAGGACTAAAACTAATAGGTACCTTGGCTCAATTAGACTGACACTTAAGACGTCAATATTGAATAAGCGAAAAAACAAATGAAATTGACCTGCCGGCGCCTCGCAGGAACTAGAGAAATAAAACAGCCCTGAGAGACGTTATTAAAATGCCAGTTTGATTTTTCAAATCCAAACTTCGCAAATTACAGATATAAATATGTTAAAGCCGCACTTACCTTTCAATGCTTTTGCATGTTATTCATGTCCTGGTGTTTCTGCATGTTGTGTGATGCCGTTTGCTCCCCCGTGAGCAAGATATATATTCGTATTGCATATTGTGAAATGGAACTTGTGTTAATAATCAGGGACATGTGAAGAACATCTTGTAACAAAATTAAACCTATCCTTAAAATCATCAGAATAGCTTGTTTTGTATTTTTTTATTTGTCAATGCCATTTCTTCCTCAACCAAAATAACTCTTGAGGCGCGTGTTTTATCTCTAACACAAGTTCACGAAAGAAAAATTCAGCGACATAAAAAAGAATATGTTACGAAGAGCAACAATAGCTTTAAAGAAAAACACAGACACTGCAACGTTTGGCTCAATTTGTTATGGTGCCACCATATCCAAATAGCAAAGAGAGAAAAAAACCAGACATTGACACTTTATCGGCTGCCGTAATTATTGTTGTGTTGCGATTTAATCACATCGAATCGTTTCGTCCGCTGCGAAGAGATTGAAATGTTAACAGTGATCTTAATTCTTCTTTATTTTATACCAGAATTTTATTTTTACTATAAGTTTTTTCAAAAAGCGGGAGGATTCAAAAATTGTCGGGAGGTCGGGAGACGACCTCTGAAATCGGAAGTTTCCCGGCCGTATCGGGAGGGTAGGAACATTTGCTGATTGCTTTGAACTATAATCACCTCAGTACTTTTATTTACTTATATTTCTCTGGAGCAGCTTTTCTTCTTCACTTTTACCACTTGAGACCACAATTTTCATCAAAATAATTGATGATGACCCTGTAATAAGCATAAGTTATCTTATTGAAATCCTTATCGCAGCTATTAATTTCTCATACCTCATTGATGCTTTTCATAATCATATCTCCAACAAAAGCTGAAAGCTAGAAAAGGTGCACAACCTTGAACCACATCTTACTTAATTTTACCAGTTCAGTCAAATCAATGTTAATCTCCTTGCAGCTGGGTGACTCCAATAAAGATTTGTTACGAGGAGCTCTTTGGTGTCAAATCTGTCCACTTCACTAATTTCAATTAGCTCCAAATACTTTATACTATTGAAGCCCTTCTTACAACTAATAAAAGGTCTGGTGTACCTACACCTAGTTTCCTTCGTACGGCAATGAAGATCGCCTTAAACATTTCTTCAGGTAATTTATTCAGGGTTTTATATTATTTTGTTGACTAATTTCACAATTCTCTTCAGACAAAAGTCTACAACTTTCTATTATCTCGATGATATTATTATCATCTTTGGTCTATTATCCTCATTGAATTTCTATGTGGTATTAAATAGCAATATACGACCCTCCTACTGATATTGGTCCCCCAGTGCTTGTCAGATATTAGCAGGAGGGTAGTTGTTCTGCTGGCTCACTCACAGGGCCTGCACTGTACGTACTTTGGGCCTGCGCTCTTCTCCTTGTGTGCTGACCGTAACTCCCACATAGAGTGGAAATATCTGTGACACTGCTTCGGTGGCTTTGTTTAAGATATTGTGCTGTTGTATTTAAATTCCGAGTAAAACTTGGTTTGGCAGTATCTGACAAACCTCCTCCCACACACCAACCAGTTAAATTGTCAATTCTTTCAACAGCACCCATAGAACTGTGACACTGCTCTCCACCACTTTGTGGTATGATACTCCCCACATAAATTGGGGGCATCTGACCCTCCTTTTCCCACATTTCCACCTCTAATTTCTTTTTAGGCTTCAACAAGTATTTGTTGGAAATATGATACTGCCTTGAATGGCTATTCAAGATATTGTGCTGTTGTATTCAAATTTCACGTAAAACGTGGTTTGCAGTATCCGGCCCTCCTCCTTCCCCTTTTACTTAATAACTTAATGTACACCATTATTCATAATGGGTATTTAAGACATTATCATAATCCACATCATTCAAATTTTTTGGATACCTATCAGTTTTACTTCAACAAGAAACTCACTTTATTAGTGACTGTCACGACTTTTACTTCATAAGGAAAACTTAAATACCTGATTACTCTTTAGTTAGGCCAGCCATTATCATTAAGTAATTAATACGACCTTAACGAATTTAGTCCAGTTATCACCATGCAAAGTTTCATAGCGATGTCTTGAAAAACCAGGCCTTGCGTCAAATTATGAGGCTGAATGAACACTCACCACCTGTTACAGGATAGAACATAGATTTCAGAAGGGGAAAACTGTTTTAGAATGTAGGCCTGATGGCGAGCGAAGCGAGCCAGCATGACAAATAACCTGTTGAACAAACTTTTCTGCCCTTGCAAATCTGTTTCTATTCCAGGTTTTTCTTCTCTTTTATCTTACAAAAAAATTCCATATATATTCGTTCCACCTATCTAGGATCTCTTGAATTTCCATCACTCACTCCCCTTACTTCATTTAGATGTGTTCTGTTACTTTTTTTTCCTTTTTCACGAGGCATTCTATCCATTTCTTCTACTTCAGTAAAGTGATCATTCCGCCAATTTTCTTTGGCGTACTTTGTTTCAACTTAAATTCTACAGGCCAACTTGAGCTGTTTATCTGGTATTAGTAACTTTGGTTTCCTCAATGTTTTTATTCATTTCAGTCCTTTTAGCTCAGTTCATTCAATTTTTAATGCCTGAAACATTTGGTGTGTGGTTGATGTAACAGTGTACACCAGAATATGTGGACAGGTTTACTATCGCTTTTCCAAAGCGTTAACTGATTGAAGTGAAATCTATTTTCTTTTCTGTGGCTGTTGCTGGTGATCCTATAAGTTCTTAAGAATCTTTAATGCTTCCTAAAGTAAGTGTTTGTGATCAAGACATTATTTGCATCTCATCATAAAATCAATCTATCTGTATTATAGGTACGGTCTCCAAAACCGAAAGGTCGACCTGTCTTCAAAGAGCGCTTTGCCTGTCTTTTCAATCAAGTCTTTTATAACTTAAATAAGATTTAAACCTTTTTCATCTTCTGCTAATTGGTCGTTAAGAAAATCTACTTCTGAGTACTCTGGGGATGGCACTTTAATTAAGTTGAATACCTTTTCTTATGTTTATGGAGATAATGATGGCAGTCAGATACCACCTAGGAGCACACCCATTGATGTACACCAGTCTGTCATCTCCACACTTTTTTCTTGTTCGTCTCCCCTTTAGTAAGTATAGAGAAATGTAATATTTTACAACATTTCTCTATACTTACTTGCACCAGTCAAATACATTTCACCCTAGCCTAAGACACTAATATCTAATCTCTTCGTTTCTTTTTCTACCACTGGAAATTTCCTACCTTGGTTTAGTACCCTCAAGTTCAATGTTCATAGATCGAGTATTTTCCTGTTGGTAAAGCTGGGGTCTTTCTTCTGCGTCAGATCCTTGATGACGGTCTCGTCTCTAATAATTATTCACTTGTGTTGGTTGGATCAGTTCCTTGGTTTCGATTCATAACTAACTAGCTTTCTTTGATGCCTACCTGGTTAGAGCTTTAGTCCTTTTCTCGAAATGGCAGCCAATGCCTTACTAAAGGTCCAGTTGGCCACTGCAGTGCCACTACTCGCTTGTTGTTACATTCTGCCAGTGTTCTCTTTATGAATCGTATACCAGGTAGGCTGTTCCAAGCTTTATGTATTTTGGGCTGACTCCCTCAAAAAATCAAAGTGAGTTTGACCTCATTGTTATCCTTACGTTTTTCGCCCATCAGCAGAGATAGTTTTCAGGGTATGGCCTCCTCAGTACACTTGGGCTTACTTAGACCTACGTCTTAAAGTTAAGTAACTGACTAAGAAAATAGCACATATTACTATTAAGTATGACATGGATGCGGCTGCCATTCGTTACAAGACTCTGTCATAGAACATTCAAGAAATCCCACAGTTAACCTTACAGTAACTTTTAATGACGGCGTTTTAACTTATTCTGTATTATTCTACTTTTCTACTGAATTATTTATATATGTATAGTAATAAACCAAAACAACATAAAACTAAATTTAATCCTATGTGAACATTATTTATAAATGTTTGGTGCCAAAAATGAAATATTTGCTTTCATTATTCTTGTCAAGTTCTGAAGTTAGAAGGAGAACGAATTATAAAAACAATTGCTTGACAGTCATGCAATGTTATATTAATTTTGAACATGAAGTAAATTTAAGCAATTACTGAATAAAATAAAGGCCACCAACTAATCATTAATTTGTCAATAACCGCGAACGTTGTAATTGCAGAAAAGTGGGAAGCTACATTTGATTGTCAAAATCACCATTGAAACACCTAGTGGGAAAGAGTTCACAAAAATGTGAAATTTATGAAAATTCATCGAAAATCGCTAGAAATAAAATCACTTGTGCATACTTTGTGCGAGGAATAAATATTCTTTTACTCGATTTCCCAAAATGCTGGAATTGCACTTAAAATTCATACTTAACTGATAAAGTATATGACACATTTGTAGAATACATTATTAAAGTTTACAGAATTCACTTATTTAAGACATCAAGAAAAGCCAACTATTATTCTCTTGAACGGCAAAACTGTCGTTAGCAGCGTAATAAAGCAGGAACTATTTTATATAATTCCTTAGCAAATGGAATAACGTCCATCAAAAGTTTACGTTTAGAATCAATAAAAAATGCAAACACCCCAGGAATAATTAAACGCCTTCGGACAAATTGAAATCGTCAAATTCGTCGACAAAATCCTTAGACTTGTGTTGGCGGTACCAGTTTAAATATGGGTATAAATCATGGTGTAGAGGTGCAGTTTAAAAAAGAGTTTTTTGGCAGCATTAACAACAAGTTTCATTAGTTTCATTTAAAAACCACAAGGCCGGATTGGCTCTGAAGGATTCCTTCAAAAACAATACATTTCATAAATTAATTAAATTTTATCCAAACTACATAAGCTTAATTGAAACAGTTCTAAAGGACTTAGAGAACTTCACCTGTTGGGTGAAGCTTATGCACAAGTAATGCCAATCCAACAAAAGACAATGGGACTCAGGTGGATCGAACACCAATACAGAGAGAGCAATGGGCATATAGATGGAAAATTTATTTATATTGCTTTCTGGATCTCTGGTATTAAACGCTTTAGAAGTATTAAAATGGTCCGTATTCAAAGGATGTGTGAAAAAAATTTGGAAATTCCAAACTACGTCTTTTATATTTCTATTTACGTTGTCTGAGTCCTATGGGAATATTATTTTTGGAGTTCTTACAAAAAAATCACTATCCGGTAAAAGCAGTAAGTCATGTTCAAGGTTTTTCGTGGACTATGGCTAAGTTAAAACTTTGAATTGATTAATCATTGGATAGCGAAGAAAGTAAAATGACCAACTATCAAAAGTTAGTATTTAGAGTCAAAGCAAAAGAAGTCGATAGAAAAATAAAACAATTTTATCAGAACATAAAACTTACAAATTACAAATTGACCATGAATGCTATCCAAAAACACTACTCTGATGCAATAGCCTAAATTAGTAACAATATGCAAAATTGTCTTGAACATATTTCTGAGTCGTAACTGTTTTAACATATCGTAGAGTTGTGAGGTATTTCAGCACAACGAAAAGAAGATCATTTTCTCCACTTTGGCCTGAAAAAGTGAAAAGATAAGCTTTTTTCACAAACCACTCGTCCAAGCAGCAACGGGAGCGTAGACATTATCGCTAGTAAATGTGATAGTCTGAAATAATTTGTACCACCAACAGTCAGGAAAAAACTTACCTTAACAAATCTTAATCTATGGTAAAGAGTATTCAATAATTTTGATATATAGTCTTCTTAATCACATTATTCACCAAACTTAAGTGAATGTTCTCGCGAATATTACGAGTAACGATTGATGTGTAATAGGTTTCTCAGGGATCGTCTGGGTGCTCGTCTTCAGAATGGTTGAAAGGTCTTTCAGTTTCGAGCTCAGCCTACAACGTTTAATTAACGCATGCTTCAAAAATACAGGTCGACGTTTATATTCATATTGACAAGTAATATTGACTGCTTTGTTTAATTTTGTCATGTTTTTCCTACAAGCAGCTTTGAATTGCTTGTTTATCGAGAATATTTCCAGTGGGCAACAAAAAGTGACTTTTCAAAATAATTGGTTGTCTAGACTGAAATACCATTTTCCAGCAAGAGGTATTAAAAATGTATTAGCTTTTGCTTAATTTTAATCATAATTGTAGTCATAAAAGGATAAATAAATAAAAGATACGAAGCGCTTACTGGAACGAACCAACTGTTTATTTCTACTCTTTAAGACAAACCTCACTAAAGAGTGGATACGCTTAGAAAGTACTGTTGGGCTTTAATAGGCTAAACATCCTATTCTTCCCAAATGTGATGGACATGCAAAAAGAACGTCTAACTGTAAAAAGAGGTCAGGTGTCTATTAAGTATGTAAGGCCGTTTTGCCAGTTAAACATTCAGTAAAGTCAAGTTAACCCAACAATTATATTAAATCTGCTTAAGTCGATTGCAATAATTTTAGCATTTCTTCAGGGTTTGGGTTAACAGTTAAATTGTATAAGATGTTCATCGCATTTTCAAAATTAGGGGAGATACAGCCAACCAGCCACGGAAGACCTCATAACTGAGTGCAGAAGTAGCAAAAATAAAGAAGGAAAGAGGTACAATCGTTTGATTTGTCCAATTTTAAGACTACACGTGAAGTTAGCTATGCCTTTCGATATCAGTAAAAGTTCTGTTTTTAGAAGTTGTCCTTACCAAAATTGTCAGAAATTACTTAATTCCTCTTCAGTATTCTCTGTGAATCATTCAAAAATGCAATGTGCAGCCTTCCTCTATCGTTGAAGGACTATCCCTTTTCTGGCCAGTGTGTTAGTTTTAGACACAGATTAATATTTGCATGTAAGGATAAAGAGATGAATGGGTGGGTGATTTGCTGAATGTACGTTTATCTTTAAGCATATCATGGGTTTAGGGACAGGATGACTGATTAGGATAGATTCCCTTTAAGTGTGCAGTAAAAAACATTTTCTGAATACGTATTGACAAACCATGGGCTTCTACAAAAATTAAAAATTAAAAATTAAAAATTAAAAATTAAAAAGTGCAAGTTGACTAATGCCAGTGGCGAAGGAAAATAAATTCTGTTGGGGAGAAAAGAGCAAAAGTGATTTGGAAAAAATTCACTAGTCTTTACTCTGGCTGAATATCTACACCTAGTCCTATACATTCATCCTGTTTAATTCAACACTATATAGCCTGCTTTCTTTGAAAAAACCCCTAACATTACACACCACATTAGTTTTTTTGTAAGAATGAAGCAAACCAAACCTTTAAAAAAAGGAAGAAAAGGATTGTTTAAATGTGATGTNTTCTACAAAAATTAAAAATTAAAAATTAAAAATTAAAAATTAAAAAGTGCAAGTTGACTAATGCCAGTGGCGAAGGAAAATAAATTCTGTTGGGGAGAAAAGAGCAAAAGTGATTTGGAAAAAATTCACTAGTCTTTACTCTGGCTGAATATCTACACCTAGTCCTATACATTCATCCTGTTTAATTCAACACTATATAGCCTGCTTTCTTTGAAAAAACCCCTAACATTACACACCACATTAGTTTTTTTGTAAGAATGAAGCAAACCAAACCTTTAAAAAAAGGAAGAAAAGGATTGTTTAAATGTGATGTATTTCTTTTAGGGGGAGAGAAAAACCCTGACAATTTGTGGGGATATTTAGAGTAGTCTTAATATCTACATTGAGACGTCAAACACTGTAGAATTTGCAAAAGTACAGATGAGGTGAAGTTTAAGTTAACTGTGAACTCAAGAGAAGCAGTGTCAGCATTACAAAAATTACATACAGGCTGCTACTGAACAAGTTATAAGTCCTGACAATGTTCCATTTAGAATTGCAGTGCAATGAATCTATTAACTTGTAACAGTTCTTACCTTTTTTAATAATGAATAAGATCCGTTATTAATTCAAGTTATAATGAAAAAGTTTTTTGTACCGCAGAGGACGTAATTAAAATTTGATATTCTAGGTGATTAATTTCTTATTACTAACGGAGGTATCCGACGCCTTCGGGGGCATTTCGTTAAGTTGAAAACGCAACTTCTAAAATTCCTCTTACCACAAATACGTACAACCGGAGTGGAAGTCTGACTTGATCAGCAGTCTCCTAATACCGAATTTGAGCTTTCCATATTGCCTGATCACATTCATTTTGATCGTAATTCTTTATCTTTCTTACCGGACCAATATGACTCCGTTTCGGTCTCTTGGGAGCAATATTAAAATGCAAAAACGTTTTTTCAGAGTAGCACTTGAGTACACTGACTGCTTGGGCGTCCAAGAAGGCAACCTTCACGTGGTGATGCCTGAATGCTAACTAGCCAGGTTTTCCTGACTGGTTGGTAACGAATACCCTTCGTTTCAAGCTGTTCTTCCGTACCATGGAAGAAATCGATCTCGTCGTTCATGTGATTTCGAATCTGGTTCGTCGTCGATTTGGATATTTTTTTGGAACTTGTGCCGACCCCGGTGGTAAGTGAAAGTTTTTTCTTTCTGGTTTCTTTCCAAACCGATCTGCCTTGCTTGTGGGTTGCTGCTGCTTTTTAGTGTCATCCTTGCTGGTGTGTATAGGTGGCACCAGGAGTAATCCTGGGAAACCTCGTGTGGTAGGATGACAACTGTTGGCTCAATGCCACCAATGAAAAACCAACCAGGGAATGTGCGTCTTCGACGCCCCGACGAGATATTCCCGGTGCAACCTACTCACTTGGTCACCGACACATACGGAAGGGGGGTTACTTTGGGGTATGGATATTCACTTCCTGGTGGTGAGAGGAGGTTTGTTTCCCATTTTACGAGGCCAGATCGAGCTCACCGGGGTGGTCTCCAATTTCCCTCCAGCAGCTTACACAAAAACAACAACAACACTTACTGCAACGTTGGGCTTTCTTAGCCGCTATGTTAATTTTTTTTTACACTTTGTTGGCCTCTGTCTTTTAGAATAGACCTAAATGAGCAACGTTTTAGTCCTAATGACCACCTTGACCTTCAAATCAGAAATTATATAGTCTATGTTTAGTCCAGGGCTGCAATGTATCCTATCACCAAAATTGCAGTTTCTACATTTCCCGATTACATTCATTTGGATTTGTAGGTCTTTATCTTTCATAATCGGCCCCAATTTTTCCCTTCGCTTCTTAAGAGTAATGCAGAAAAATAAGTCTTTCAGTCAAAAAACTTTAAACTACCCAACACCAAATATAAGCTTTCTACGTTGCTTGATTACCTATTCCATTTCGACCCCGCACACACACAGTGTGTGCGTGGTAATAGCAGATATTTATGAATGTAATAGCAGATATTTATGAATAAAAATTTCACAAAAAGTACACGAAAACAATAGGTAAGATGTCCGACGGGTAAACGATGGTATGTTTGTGTTCAGAGGATCTATGGATTCTTAAAGTGCATAGCTTGGCAATTATGAAAAATTTAACTTTTACAACGGTTTACTGGCAGGATATTGGAGAGCCTGCGGCAGTTAAAATAGAGGTTGTTGGAAGAATAACGCGCCTCTATCGAGCAAAGCAAGACATCCCTGATGCCAAGAGGCTCTAAATCAAAATAGAGCAAATACGTTGGTAAAGCGTAGGGTATATCTCATTTACTTTACTTATTTTGACTCGGGAAAACCTGGGTTGGTATTAATCCCTTCTATTTTTCTGGGGGCAGGATCGGAAAATAAATTTTGGGAGAGTTGGTCGCACAGAAGCAGGTGATGATTATGATAGAGATTAACTGGGATCTAATGAACAACTTACTAACGAACAACCTTTCAATGGCTCTTTTAAATTACCGCCTCCTGCATTTTATTATATCACTGTAAATATCAAACCTTTTCTTTTCTTTTGCGTACGTCACTGTTCCTCCCTTTTTATACACCAGTAACGTGTTACAGTATTCGATAATTATATATAAACTTCTTTTTTGCAACTGATTACTTGTTTTCAACAGCAATACCTTAAGCTTTTACCACTAAAAGTATTGTTGGTGCCCGTGAAGTGGTTGGTTCGATGTCCGAGACCCCCTCACGGAATGAATATAACGGGTTGTTTGATTAGATTAGTTGGTAAGGTGGTCAGTGAGCGATATATGAAGTCTCTCCGTGGCTTGGATTCCTCTTTGCAAGTCAACTGCAAAATTCAGTGTCTCAGAAGCGTAAAGGGAAATGAAGAAGGAGTATCAGTGTCAGTCTGGTATTAGAGCTTAGAGTGACGTTGTTATTTCATATTTGTTTCAGTCTCCTGAGGGCCTTTTTATCTTAATTTTCCCCGAAGCACGTCGGATTTTAATGTTATCTGTGACGATTGCCACTGTGTATTGGAAACACATTGTCTTTTCATAACTTCCCAATCACAAAACACATAAACACCCCGGGAAGAGCCTGTACGACCAATTGGTCTCATACATATATGCAACTGGGCCACGAGGGCACAACAGGACTCGCAAGAAGTTAAATAACCTTGAATAATACATAAGCATCCTTTTTTAATGTTTGGGAGAAAATATGCACCATCTAAAATCTACAAATGCTACTTAATGTTATAGTGCTACAAACGTATGACCTCTGTATTTATGTATTTTTTAAATCATGATTAACACCATTGCCATTTCACGAATGTTACCAGGCTGAAAAAGAGCCTCTTATCGAGGAAGGAAGCTTCACAACTGAGGAGGCGAATCTTTTAAAATTTTGAGCTTAGCTTGGATATGCCATTAAATTTCTAAAGATCAAGAGCTTTTTTACCTTGTTAGTCAACTGGTACCCCTTTTTATATCTTAGTTTTAGTATTTAAGCTAAGCCCCAAGTAAAGCCTGTAGACCAGTTTTCCAAACATGTTTTTTTATATTTAAGTCTACGTATGTACCATTAACATGTAAGGTTTCAATACAAAACTAGTAGCTATGGCACATGGACAATCCAGCTACTCTATCATCATGGAGTCGATAAGGCAATTGCTGAATGCTTTATTTTTATGATTCTCACAAGATTTATACCAATTTAAATTAAAAAGTTGCGAAAAATGAGGTTTTTTGGGGAAAACCGTATACGAAAAATTCTTGGCTAAAGTTTTAACTTCTTTTGCTTCTGCTTTCAATAATTTTGTACCCAGCACAGATGCGGTGTTTGTTTCCTTCTCTTTGCTTCAGCTTGATTCGGTGTACGAGAAACATCATTAAATTACTTTTTTGGCAAAAATGACGGCGGTTTTCTTTTGTAGCAAATCTGATAAGGGGAAAGGTTTCACAATTACTCTGTTCTGAAAATGTGGCTTTTCAACGTTCAAAACTGTATATTTGCTTTTTTGAAATAGGATTCATTTGCTAATACTGCAAAATGTATTTGTTTTTCAGGTCATGGTGCTCGTTTAACTTATCCAATTAGCAAATCCAGATAGTTGTTACATAAATTCCAAAAACTCTTCATATTAGTCAATGTAAGTGTGCTGTACCGATTTTGTGGTGGCAACACTGTGATAAAACATAAATATGGTATCAGAATCGCCTGGGTTTCTATTCTTTATTATGTTTTATGTATGGTAGAATACGTGAATATAACCGAAAAAAAGTTTAACTCACAAGAGGTGCCGTAAAAACCGTGATGGTCATTTCGTATTTCCAATTGTTTAATAAATTAGTATTGACAAAAGAAAACCTAAATATATTTACAAGAGAGGGTAGGTTATACAGAGGTGTGTGTTAAAACAATTTACCAAATATCATAGGTAATTGATCACAGGTTAAGGTGGCCGAGATAATTTCAAAATATTTTATTAGAAGGTTGATCACATTGGACAATTATCAACACTATCAGAGCAACGCTTTATGAGTTTGGCTATCAAGAGGTAGATAACCTTTTCTTTAATTCTCTGTACAAACATGTGAAAGATAATCTATTAATAAAAATTAGAACAAAGAAGATTTCATCCTTCATAAATGTGGCAATTAATTAAAGGGGGCAATTAATTGACCAAAACCACTGAGGAACAAAAAAAGAAACACCACTGCTTTTTAATTTATACTTGCTGTGAAGTCCAGTATTAGGTTTTTATTTAATATGGAATGTTTGTGCCATGATCAACAGTTGATCAACGGGATCATTACAAAGACAAGAATGCCGTAATTATTTCAAAAAATTCAGAGCTACTGGTTATTTACACTCAGCTTTTAAGAACGAACCCAAAATTAACAAATATACTTTATATGTTTCACAGAAAACAGAAAGAACTCGAATGAAAAACGAAAACACTTTTAACTGGGAGCACTCGTCATAACGTGGTAGCCATTTCAAAATAACAAAGAAAAGTGTAAAAGAATCCTAAATAAGGTTCTTGGTGACACAGAAATAAGATAATGCGATAGGAAAATAAGCCATTTATTAACAGTGAACATAGAAAGGTTAGGTATTGGAGTATATAGTAAAAAATTACCACAACCATCCTTACGGCATGTAAAATGCAATACAATTTAAACTGGGTATTTCATAACTCTGTAACTCAAAAACGTCCGTAATTTGAACACACTTTTCCGTCCCGTTTGATTTAATATTGGTGTCCGTTACGTAAAAAACAAATTTACAGTTCTAACCACTTTAACTAGAAAAACTGGTTAATTCAAATCAATGTCAGGGTCCCTTATAGTACTCAATAGTTCGAATTCTGCAACCTTTACCTTAATTCTGTACGTTTGATATGTAACAAGGAAGACAAGTAACTGGAAATTATGCTGATATAACCATGTAAACATTTAATACACCTATGTGTGTATATATATATGTATGTATGTATGTATGTATGTATGTATGTATGTATGTATGTATGTATATATATATGTATATATGTATGTAAGATAATCCCTTTTTTCACTATACAAATGTTTCTTGACCTATGAAGTTTAATGTCAATAATGACCTATAAAGTTTAATGACTTTTCTTTACTCGATTTATTGCCTTTCATGTAAACATAACACACGGGGGACGCCTTTCCCATTGTTAATGATAAAAAATAGCTTTATGTTCCTACAGGTAAAGTAACAAGAAGCTAAAAATGTGTTGTTAATAAACAGTTTTCTAGTTGACATATTGAATATGTCTGATATAATGAGAAAACATAACAGTCCTTAAACTTTAGGCCAATAATCAAAGTTTCTCCTCCCTTTCAGGGATCGTTTCTTAAATTCCCTCTTTTCCAGTAATTATAAATAATACTCTTCACATATTCTTGAAGACTCTTTCCGGGACATTGTACTTTGCAGTGCGATGATTGCTCTAATGTTCTAGTGTTAATCTCTTTTTGCAGATTTTCTCTATATTTCTTCCAATAATCTTCAACGATTTTGTGTACATATTCTTTTGTAACAGTCTTACAACGTCCTTTTGTCACTGATGGCGTCGTCGGTGTCTCAGTGTTTATCTTGTTTGCGTGACGGCGAAAAAAAGAGAAGTAATTAAAAAACAATAAAAAGAAATCAATTGATGGAACTAAAAGAATTCTTTGAAAACAAATGCAGACAAACTGAATTTGATAACCAGAATAAATATCTGCCTTTGCTTTACAAAATGTAACATCCCAAAAAGAAGTGGGGCATAAATCCAATTCTGCTTTAAAAAATTACAGTTTGAAAACATAATACGTGTTGTAATTCACCAGCTATTGCTCCATTCGTTACATGTCCCTCAGGCTATAACCTACGGTCATGTGGTGCTACACAAGAATATTAAGGATACCACGGACAAGATAAAGTCACAAACGTTGAAGTGCTTAAGATGGACAAAGGATAACAACAATTATGAATGACATCAAAGAGAGAAAATTGGTATATTTTGGACATGCATTCCGCAGAGATAGTCTTCAGCGTAATTTACTGGATGCTGAAATAATTGAAAACCCCTGTCAAGCAAGGCCTATGAGTTTGCAATATCAATGAATAGACGGTAAAGATAAAGCCTGAAATATACATTGTTGCTAATCCACGGATGCAACTGCCTGGTTATGGATCAGGGTAGCCATTGGTTGTGGTCAACATTCAGTTAAAAGTTAAACCTCTTTGTTTCCCTCTGTATGTAGTAAAGAGGCCCATTTTTACATGCATCGTGCAGGATTTGAAAAGTAATGGAGATTTTTTTTTCACTCCTCTTTAGGAGAGTTTGTCCAATATAGACGATTTCAAAAAAGTCAAGATGATGCAATACATACTCTTTTTTGCTTTCAACTTGGGATTCACCAGGACACAGTTCAGTAACACATATGAAGAGGAGGGGTGAGGGAAGGTGAGGGAGAAAGAGGGAGAAAGAGGGAGAAAGAGGGAGAATGAAGGGAGAAAGCGGGAGAGAGAGGGAGAGAGAGGGAGAGAGAGGGAAAAAGAGGGAGAAGAGATAGACCAAACGCACAAGTAGTCATAATTAAAAATAACTAATCGCCACAATAAAACTACTTACGTTATAACTGCACATGATACTTGAAAAATACAAGTAATGGCATCATTTTCATCATTCCCAATAACAACTATACNATGATTACCTTTGTTTTAGATCAAATATATCTCCTGGTTATCTAACATGTAAACACATAACATAACCAAGAGACCCAATACGCAATACATAAACCAAAAAAAAATATTGTTTGCAATACAAACCCTACCGAGCCTTGTGTTGCACCTTTATTTCCGAAAGGAATTAAAGAAATGTCATTCCTCTCCTTCAATTTACCAGCATTACCAGGTAGGTAGACGTCCTCCTTACTAGAAAAATGATGAACATGGTGTTAAGAATGTAAATGCTTTACTGTCGTTTAATAAATTATCAGGTATTGACAGTGTCCAGCCTGTGTTAAAAGGGTAGGATTGAAGACTGAACTTTCTTTATGACCCAACAAAATTAAAGCGAAACACTATAAAAATACCAACATTATACTTAAAAACACACTGTCATCTCAATTGTTTGTATGAGAAACCTGATATCATACAGAAAACAATGAAAAGGCATTCCTCTAGCATACGGGATCACAGAATAAAAAATATCTTTTTATGTTGCTGGCTTTCTCACTACTCTTAATCATTTCAAAAACCATCATGCTTCCCTGTTATAAAATGACCTGTGTCAAACTTATAAACAGGGCCAGTTTACCCTGAGGGCAATTGCTGCAATACTTGTAGATTTCAAATCGGCTTCCATACATTATCATACCATGAAGTCCTCAATTTTAAAGCCTGGTATCTTACGACTTGTCAAATAATGTGAATAGAATGCCACTGAGAGTCTAGCAAGGCAGTATTAACAGTTAAAATTTCCATGCTTACACTTCTTTTGTAATACCAGTAGAAAATGTAGCTTGATTATTGTTTCGTGTTTATCATATTCTGGTTCTACGTCTTTGTACAAAAAAGCAATGCATATATAATTTTATTCGAAATAATATTTTATCCACGTGATATGAAAAGAGACCCTGGTCTTTTCCTTTTCTTTCTGTGATTTTAATGGTAAATGGATGCATACCTTATCTTTTGACTACCCTTGCCAGGTACCGTAAAACCTGTAAAGATAATTAACATTCTTATTAAAATAAGAAGTGAAGGGGTGAAAAAGTACAATACCACACAGTGAACAAAAATATTAATTGAAATTTTAATCCTGCGAAAAGGTAATGTACAAATTAACGTCTTAAATGGCAATCCAATGTGTAATCTGTTTTCCGTTTTAAGTGTATTTCTCCATTTTCACCTTGTACACTATTGTATAGCATCAGGGACCAGACTCTCCCAATCTTATGAACTCCACGTCTTTGACAAAATGTAGACCTCTGGCTTCCTCTAGCTCTTTCCTCCTCTGTCTTGCGCAGAAGTGTTAGGTTTTCTAATCCCTCTGTTCTCATGCAGTCCATAAGGAGCTGTAACTGTTGTTTTTAGTTTTTTAGGTGTGCTTTTAAATTTCAAAGTATTAGAAATAAAAAGTACACAAATGTATTCAAGACGATATCACAGAAACACTGACAACATCAAATATATCTCAATCAATCAATCTATGACCCAGCAGCCCTGTTTAGGGAAAGCGCATTGCTCACTTCGGAAAGTCCAAGAAAAGGGGCATAAAAATTGCCTGTTGTATTGTTACTGGTTAGTTTCCAGCTGCTAACGATGGTTCAATTATGCAGGAAGACGACTAAAATTTACTATCAAAAAGGTGTCTCAAAAAACTCAGTCTATAATGTTTGAATGTTCGTACTTTTCTTGAAAACGCGTCACAAAACCGTCCAGAGCGCAGGAGAGTGCTTGTCAATACAGAACTACAGAGACTTGATATAGATATCATTGCTCTTTCAGAAGACCCTCTTCTCGGTTGGTAAACCTAAGAATGTAAGTAGATATCGTGAAGCTGGCTGTAGAATTTCCTTCCGGTATCGCTGTTCGCATCACGAGACTTTGTGCTCCTCTCTCACACTGATTTAACACTATTCTTTCGGTCTACCCACCAACCCTTAACCTTTCAAGTGAAAGACGACAACAACTTATGTTTTTATGCGTGTCTTCGCTCTGTTTTTGCAGCAATAAAATTAGTACCATGAATGCTAACGGGGCCAAGGTGTTGAAGCTATGCTCAGAATTGGATTTTGCAATCTGCAAAACTTTTTCACCGTAAACTGAATCACAGTACAACTTGGACACATCCAGGATCATGTTTTGGTCAATTTAATGAGTTCATCATAACTTGAAAACGCTTTCCAGATGCAAATACTGTTGATGTCAGGTGCGGTGCTGAATCTGCTTTAGATGGTCTTCCAGTGGAACTACTTAATATTGAAAGTGTGAATGTTGCTGACGCTATCTTTGGTTTTGTTAATGAGATCTTGGTAGATGCTCCTATTCATCAGGATTGAATCGTTAGTGTCTTGGTGGGTGGCCTTCAGAAAGTTAAAGCAGAGAGTGTGGTCTTACCGTGGTATCACAAACAAGACTAAGTTATGCGTTTATAAGACCTGCGTGTTAATCACACTCATGTCTTTATCGGAAACATGAACGATTTCACAAAAATGCTTCGGGCTATCTAAATATCAAGTGGCAAGCACAAGCAACCGACACTAAGGTTCTTGTGAGAGCATGCCGCTTTAGTGGTGGGGCTCTTGCAATCAGGACTCACAAGAGTTCCGTGGGCCATGTGACTCGAAAGAAAGTTTGTAGGGCGGAGAAACAACTTTTTGTAGGGGAGATAGAAAACGGCAAGCGCCCCCAACATAAGCCTAGGAAGAGTTATAAGAACTGTACAAAGAACCATTTGAAAAACTCGTAAATCAACACTGAAAAGTGCAAAGAACTCACACTGCCAAGGCCTGAGTGGAAGATGCTTGTACGTCAATGAATGATTCTCTCGCGGAAAGAAAGCAGGCCCACAGCAACCTGAAGCGAGAGCTTTGCAAAGGTTTAGCTGATGGCTTTGACCTTGACACACAGCCCTGAAAATGCGACACTTGTGAGCGAGTGCTTCTGTCGAAAGCTGGCTACATCAACCATCTTCAGTCACATTAAACTCGTGATCGGATAATCTGCATCTCCATGGCGAAACCAAACAACCTATGTAACATGCAGCTAAGTGTGCAAGTCCACTGTCGCTTTGAAAAACGATATATGGCTGCTCATAAGAATACTCTTCAGGCTCTAGAAGAAGTCAACACAGGGCAAATCACTCAAGTTATACGTCACACCTGCTTCAAAGTGTGCAAATCTACTGCAGATCTGCAAAGTCATCTCAGATGGCATAGATGACGAGATGGAGAGAACTGAAGAAGACAGCAATTATCTGGAAAGATGCAGCAATCATGTATGTATGTATGTATGTATGTATGTATGTATGTACGTATGTACGTATGTATGTATGTATGTATGAATGTATGAATGTACGTATGAATGTATGTATGTGTGTATGTATATATGTATGTATGAATGTCTGAATGTATGCATTTATGTATGCAGTTAAAGATCGAATCATGTGTCCGAGGGTGCCTTTAAGATGTGGACGTTACATGTCTGTTATTTCAGTGTATGCTCCCACATTAGACAGTGTCCAGGATGTCATCATGGCATTTTATCAAGAATTGTATCACGGGAATACCAAAGGCAGATAAGTTGCTGATACTCGGTGTCTTTAATGCACGGGTTGGAAGTGACCATAATGGTTGGGATGTTTTAGGTAGATATGATCTTGTGAGGCAAATGATTATGGTCTTCTTCTTCTCCAGCTGTGCACAGAATTTAAGCTAGCAGTATGCAATACCTTCTTTCAAAAAAAGTTCATCCACAAGGTAACAGGGATAAATCCTTGATAAAAACAGGGGCATATACTACACTACATCATCACACGAAAGCGTGACCTTCAAGACATGCGTACAGTAAGAGTCATGCGGGTGCAGATTCTGGTAATGATCATTGTTAGTGCTAAAATTAAGATGCGTATCAAGAAGAAGGTCAGAGCAACTGGACTAAAAGTTCCTAAGCGCATTGATGTTTCTACTTGAAAAAATAAAGAAGTACGTGAAACTGTTGGAAACAAATTTAATAACTTTACATTTGATGGAGCTTGGGAGAAGTTCAAATCACAATTGTACACCACAGGTGCTGACGTACTTGGCCTTAGAAAGACTAAATATAGAGACTGGCTTGATGAGAATGATGTTGCAATTACTAATCCTCTGGATGAGAAAACCAGGCTTCATGAGAAACTTCTGTGTACTTCCGGTTCAACAAGAGCATGAGTGGAAAGAGCTTTTAAGGGAGCAAAATTAAACCTGCAGCATGTGATTCGACACATAAAGAACAGGTGGTGGTCCAAAGTGTCAGCCGATATTCAGAAAGCTTATGACTGTGAAGATTCAAAAGCCCTGTACAATAAAATTTTACAAGTGTTTGGATCACAACCTCCAAGAATGGTGCCCTTACAATCCAAAGATGGTTCTACGCTGCTCGAAGATGCTGAAAGCATTATTGCACGTTGGGCATGTACATTTTACTGATCTATTTGAAAATCCATCAGAAATAGATAAATTAGTTATTGATGGTCTACCTCAAATTGTCATCATTAAAGGGATTATGACAGACCCCAGCATTGATGAGGCAAAAAACTCCATGAAAGAAGTTAACACTGGGAAAGCACGAGGAATGGACGGGATACCCATCGAATTATTGCTGCCTGGAGGTGATAACCTTGCTAATCCAATTGATATGTTCATCCTTGCTGTATGACATGGCAGTACGGTTCCTCGAGATTTGGTAGATGCAATAACGCTTTCAATTTATAAAGAGAAGGGATTGAAGTCTGAGTGTTGCGACTACAGAGGTCTCACCTTACTTATACCGGTGGGAAAAGTTCTTTCAAAGATTCTGTCAAATCTATTCATGGTTTGGATTTGTCCTACTATCATTCCAGAAACTCAATGCTATTTCAGACCTGGACGTGGGACAATGGATAAGATCTTCACTGCTCGCCAACGTTTGGAGAAATGCATGGAGCAGCAGGTACCATTATATCAAGCCTTTATTGATCTGACCAAAGCTGTTGACACCATCAATCGTGGTGCACTCTGGAAGATTCTTATGAAACTAGAATGTCCGAGTTTTGCAGAGATACTTAAACAGTTACACCATAAGATGAAGGTTTGAGTAAGCTTCAGTGGTTCACTGTCAGAACCAATATCAGTTAAGAATGGTGTAAAACAGGGGGCCATGCTGGCTCCTACTCTTTTCTCAATCTACTTTGGTGCGATGATTTTTCATGCTTTCAAGGATTTTGATATAGNATTCTGTCATATCTATGCATGGTGTCGATTTGTTCCTACTATCATTCCAGAAACTCAATGCTATTTCAGACCTGGACGTGGGACAATGGATAAGATCTTCACTGCTCGCCAACGTTTGGAGAAATGCATGGAGCAGCAGGTACCATTATATCAAGCCTTTATTGATCTGACCAAAGCTGTTGACACCATCAATCGTGGTGCACTCTGGAAGATTCTTATGAAACTAGAATGTCCGAGTTTTGCAGAGATACTTAAACAGTTACACCATAAGATGAAGGTTTGAGTAAGCTTCAATGGTTCACTGTTTCATGCTTTCAAGGATTTTGATATAGGGGTAGGCATACTGTTGCGAACATCAGGCAAGCTGTTTAACCTTCGGCGCCTCAATAGGAGCTCTGAAGCTCTTCAGAATCTTGTTCGTGGGCTTTCTTATGCAGATGATGCTGACCTTGTTGCACAGTGAGAATAGGAAATGCAGTTGATTATGAAAAATCTCTCAAGTGCTTTCAAAACATTTGGCCTTACTATCAGTCTGAAGAAGACGTACGTCATGTTTTCACCTCCAGGTGGAGTCCCATATGCTGAACCAACTTTGAACAGTGGCTCTACTATCACTTTTTGTATTCCCTCACAACTCGAATGTGTAACTGTCTATGCTAACAACTAATTGGATGGTTATTATCGTTGGGGTACATAAAAAAGGTTTTTTTCTCTGGCAATGGCGACGGATTACAATCAAATAAAAAATTATGTTAAAAAGTCTAAGATATGCTAGCACTGAAGTCCACTGTACATAACAAAACTTAAAGCTCTACAGACTGTAAAGTCTTCTTGAGGGTTGTTCGATCATTCAAATAATAATTAACATCTCTCTCAGCAATTTGTTCTGCAAAATCATCACGACGCAAATCAATGAATTATTTTCTTTGTTTGTATTTAACTTGGTAATATGCGTTCTCTAAAACCATGATGAAAAGTTTCAGGGCCTTTTCGACATATCTTTACAATTGCTTGATCAACAGGAAAGTTTTCCGGCATTGAACTATGCTAAGAGGGAGCTTTTTCTTTCTCGCAAGACTTTTTGCTCTCAGATTGACATTCAGATTTGCGATCGGTGAAATACAAGCATATATTAACTTAACTACTATTTAAACACAACTTTTTACAGTAGCTTTCCTTAGTTCCGTGCTGTTTCTATTTTCGTTATCACTTCAATAGTAAACGAAAGTGCGATTAAGTTCTTTAAAGCAATAAAAATATAAATAATAAATAAATATATAACTACATAAATATATAAATATATAGTGTGATTTTATTGAACAACTAACTTTAAAAAACGGAATGACATTTTTGCATGGAACTTTAAGACCACTGGGAAAGGATACTTGTTGACAACTGAAACTTCTTTACATCACTATTACAAACGACAAATCACACTATTATATTTTATTATAATAATAATTATTATTATTATTATTTTATTATATTTTTGAGGAGCCGTAACTTAATGGTTAGTGCAACTGCACCGTAACCAAAAATTCCGGGTTCGATTCCCCGAGCGAGCGACTTTGGAAATTAACAAAAGGAAAAGCCATTGGTTGGCGTCAGGAAGGGCATCCGACCAAGAAATTTCTCACTGCTAAATCCAAGTCCCGTTGAAGGGCACCGTCTGAGCCCTAGTTACTGGGGGAAAATGACGTTAAAACCAAAAAGAAAACAAACTAAAAAAACAACAGAAAATCACCTTGCGCCTTGATTGGGAGCAAGTTTGGCCAAAACCTGGTGCACCTAGAAGCGTTTTTACGTAAACATTTTTTTATTTATTTCGCTTGGAGTAAAAATCTTAATTTGCGTAAAACGTCAGTAAAATTGGTAATAATTTCCCTAACAAAAAAGTTCAATGAAGTGCTACAAAATAAAATTTTTGTTACCAAAACTGTCAACAAATGTGAATGTGTGAAATGTGTGAAATTTTAAAGCTTTTTGATGATATAGTAAAGAAGATGGGGTTATTCAACTTGAAATGAAACTTTCACAAGTAAACTCCTCTACTACATTGGAGTCTGCCAGAGGACTGAGAAAATATCTTAATACTATCGGATAACAAGACAAATTATATGAGCTTAATAGCACACAACTTAACTACAACGCTGGTACAGTAGGGCAGGCGTTATGTACAAATTCGTATTTATACTAGTTATGGAATTTCTTTACTTTGTTGGATTATCAAAAAAAATAAATCTCATTTAAAAATTAATTGCAACTTTAAGCATCATACCCGATTCCGAATCATAAAAAGTATCTGACCCCTCTGTTGGCGACGAAAACTCAAGGTTTACCAGCTTTCCCCCATAGATATCTGGTAGATCCAATTGACTAACGATCTGCATGACAAAAAAAGACTCGTATCCATTGCAGAAAGACCTAGCGAGAATACCTAAAAAGTAAGGAAAAATACCATAACACCTCCCCCCCTCCCTCACTCAGATACAGGCAAAAACACAAACCCATACACACATACAAACAAGCATACAAACAGACACACATGCATACACATACTCACACACAATTGCGTACAACATCAGTTCAGGGTTCGAATAATTATTTCGCATTAAAGACTCCCTATCCCTGAATCCATGGACAGCCAAACTACATTCCTCAAAATTGCGTCATTCAATATAATCATTCTAGGATGGTACTCCCGTTTTCACAGGCACTTTCATAACGACCTTTAAAAACAAAGTCTTTCTTTTAAAAATTCAAAAATGTTTATTTTCCCATACTTGCTACAATTTCAAAACAGATTTTTGTTCATCCCTATTACAAACAAAATTTTCATTCTAGGTTAAAGATCCTTAATTGTTTGTAGCATCCTTTTAAAAGAGCCATTTCTTATGTGTTGGTCTTTATTGTTTCACCACTCTTTTACTTTCCCAACTAACGTTTCTCTCATCACGTTGCTGTCTTGTTCTAAATATATTTAACAAAGCTACAGTAAAGTAGTTACAAATTCCAATTAAACCGCGTTTTCCCTAATGAAATTAAGTTACGATATAAACAATTGTGATGGTCTTAGTGACGCAATCAGCTGTATTGTGAATTCCCTCTAAAATCGTATAACATAGAGATGTTACATATATATATGTAATTTGAATAGTCGTATCTTAACAATTATGCTTACCCCATTGCTGTTATTACTTCCCGATGAGCATTCTTGTAATAGAAGCTGCAGGTTAGATTTCTCATTAACAATTGGCGACCCTTTAACTGGCTCTTCTGAAAGGCAGTCCATAGGATCATAATCAGGGATACTTTGCCAAGGCCGCTCTTCATTTAATTTTATATTTGGATTGCTTTTGCTTAGCTGCTTACTTTCGTTATCACTGGGAGTTACAACCTCATGATGGCTCGTGAAATTTGTCTGAACGAGGCGCAAAACATGGGTCCCTTCAACTTCGGCACTTGTGTCATGTTCTGCTGCTGTAAAAACGTTATCAATGTTTTTGTATTCAAAGGTTGAGCCTAAGGAAATATCTTTATCATCTCCGTTTCCTAGGTTCCTATTTTGGCCCATTGATTTTTTCCTTCTTTTCACTGGTCGAAGCTCTTCTTCTGTCAATTCCAGAGTACAGTCTACTTCATTTTTCGTTTCATCTTTTTCTTTGGCTTTGCAAGGCACTTCTGTAAACATGGGTTCATTTTGTAAAGTGCTCCTTTGGATGCAATCGGTTTCATTAAGTTGTTTTCCGATTTTACTTTCTATTAGTTGTGCTAAATTAGCAATACTTCTCTGCGATCCATCAACCTCAAATATCTTTTGACTGTCTTCGTTTTTCAAGAGGCATCGATACACTCCTGTAGGTGTCGATGAAAATTGGGTATGACGAGAACTTGTCTCTAAGGAAACATTTGATTTCCGTAGTGATAAATGAATTCTATTGCTATCCATCATTTCATTTTCAGCTAATAGCAATTTGTTTCTCATATCAGGTCTTTCAATACATTCATTTTCCTCTGCAAGAAACAAAATGACAAACTTCTCTGTTTCAAATACCTCCGTATTGAAGACAAGGCAAAGCAAGAAATTTCAAATAGCTTATATAACTAAACAGACAAAGGGAGAAATAATCTATGTCAACAATCGGTTGGATTAAAGTACTGCAAAAAGTGACGCTAACTTAAACACTGACGTATAATTTAACAGACATGTAATTTATTTATTGATTTTTACATGATAACTTTGTTGGTCGAATACTTCGTTAAAAATTCAAACCACATTTCATATGGTCAATATTACTCCTTTTCGTCCCCACTTGAATCCATTTATACAAATTGATAATAATTACCGTTTTATTTCCAAGCATGTACTTCGAGGATGGCAACGTCTGCAAAATAAAATTTAATACAACCACCAGCAGCAGTGATCTTACCTTGGCAATACATCAAAAAAAATCTGGAACAGGTCGACATAAATAAAATTGCGCAGCAACAATTTTTCTCACACAACTCAAGTAAGCCTCGTGCTAAGCCTACGCAAGTCCTTCAAAAAATCCTGAAATGAACAGTGGACCTTCCGAAGGAAAAGTTTCATGGTAATTCTTCAAAGCTTCAAAGTCAAGCAAAATGCATAAAATTTATAGATATAGTATGCAAGATAATGACATAAGTAAAACAATGAAATTGGGGCTATAAGGGCAAAGACAAGTCTGTTCCTGTAAAAACTATTTCATTTGTTTTTCAAGTCCTTTACCGCATATTCTGGGTAAGGGCAACTTTGCAGCCACATGGCGCTAAAGCTAGGTGGTACGCTTTCCTGTCAGTCAAAAATGTAAGTCTTCAAAATGGATGAAGGAATAGACAAAAATGGGCGTGAAAGAGTGAGCCAATATCAGGGTTTCGTGATGAAAAATGTGCTGTGAAGGTACGTTCGGAACACTTCTGTTTCTTTTTTCATAATATTCTTCCATAGTTTCGACTTTTTACAAGTGCTGGTCAGCTGTACCTCTCCATCCCATCATCGCCAGTCAACCCAGGGCCTTCCGAAGCTTTTTCTACTGTTTTCATCCAGATTTTCTGTCCAAGGGAGAACACAAGGTAATTCAATACGAAAT
The DNA here is from genome assembly GCA_003991215.1 of Morbakka virulenta. Lineage (NCBI taxonomy): Eukaryota > Metazoa > Cnidaria > Cubozoa > Carybdeida > Carukiidae > Morbakka > Morbakka virulenta. The sequence goes on along the minus strand of RDPX01000071.1, from coordinate 601,142 downwards.
AGCAGGCTTACTTGCCCCTCCCAGAATGTCCAAACCCGTTAATCTTTTCTCCTTCTCTAAAGTCATCTTCCAGAGCTAGACCTCACATCTTGAGGAAACATCCTCGTCCCTCGAACCGTCAGCCAGTAACACATCAGACATATATCTGAGCATTGTTTGGTCACAACTTACAAATGCCTGCTTTAAGTTTTCATTGAAGCCTGATGATTGGGCGCTATAGAAAATCACTGATCTTTTGCAGAAGTTACAAGTTACTACCTCTGCTCCGCAGCTAAACATGCCAGTTTTCAAGGCGCCTGACAAATTTTTTTGTTTAAAAACGATACCTGTGTATGATTGCAGAGATTTATAAGTATATGGGGATTCTGCAATATGTATCAGGTCCCCTAGGCGACCGTTAACCACTTTTTCAACATCGTAATGCCATATCCATGCAGCTGTAGTCCCATATGGTTGCTGCGTTACTTGAAGCCCCCTTTACCTTTGTAAAGGGAAATAATTCGACTTTCTCCTAACTCTACTAGGCTCTTCTCCTTCTAAACAATCTGTTGGAACATGCTCTGCGCAGGTTTTACCCCAGTGTCCCCAGCATAATTAAGTATGTCGAGCGTTACACTAGATGGACCAGTCACTTTTCTCCATTTTAAGTCCTTTGCAGTATCTACTTTCTTCCTTTAAGGTGTAATTAATATGGCTCTCAACCTCAATCCTCAAAAACAATTTTGTTTTCTTTATTTCGGAATTGCTTTAAAAAATGCTCCACGTTTCCTGAACTTCGTTTTCGATTATATTGATTGTATTTTTTCACCTTTGGTGAATTATGCGCACTGTAGGCCTTACCTTCCTTTTCCCATTTAAGGAGCTATGAGGAACTTGTTATTATTGCTATCCGCTGTTTTTACGTTGATACTCCATTTTTTCCATGCATTGGGTTTAGCTCTTGCAGCATATGCTTTCGAGTCTTCCTCCTTCTCTCCGTTGGTATTTCTATCAGATTACAGCCAATCTTCACCAACACTAAGACGTTCCTTGTTCCTCCTTAATTGTTTGGCGAACTTGACAAATTCCAACACAAGGTTTCCCTAGCATTTCCTCTGTTACCCATAAAGCCACCGCATTCTTTTTCCTTTTAATGTATCTTCTAAAAGCTCTGAGAGCTCTAACTGTTGCCTCTTCGCAAAAGATATAAAAAAACTCAATTTTTTAGCTTCCACAATTCAATTTTCATTTTTGTTCCTTCATCTTTTCCTCGAAACATCAGTGATATAGATTATTATCCAACCAATGCTTTGAAATTGATAAATACTTTCCCTGAAATAACACAGCAATCTTTAGCAATGACACCTGCCTAGTCTCATTAATATTAGGTTAACTTGGGTACCAGCATTGCCATTCTTATACCCTATAGCCTTCTTCCGCTTTTTCTTGAAATAGGTGTTGTGTACTCTTCATTTATAATCTTTACAGCAATTTAATACTTTCTCGTCAGATCGGGTTCGGTCAACAAACCTATATCACCTTATTACCTCTCCAAATGCATCAACAATTGTCCCAGTGTGGGCATTTGTGTCTACGCCGACTATCAATCTCTCTGCAGCTGGTACTCTACCAATTTCTTTTCAACAATGCACTTCAAAAATTATTGTTCGCTAAGCTGACCTGTATGCTTAAGCCACATCCTGTAGATCGAAAATATGTGATAAACTGGTTGGCCCAAAGCGCTTTTGCTTAAAAATTGCCAATCACTATGTCTTTCAACTTTATTACATTTTCAGCCAGATCTCGCTTAAACATAATGCCAGCAACAATTGTGCCTTCCTCCTTCCCTCAGTATCTGCAATTCGCCTTGCTGAATTTTAATTCTTGTAAATTTACATTTCCTTTTAGCCTGATTACATCTAAAGGTATACGAACAGTAAACAATTACCAATAGCACATAACATTCTGGTTGTTCAAAATTATTAAGTATCACATTCTCAGTCACCCCTACACATATTTTTAGGAGAAAACACTCTGCTTAAAGTATTTTCAAAAATTTAGTCGTACAAATTTTGCCATACGAATTTGTTTTCGCGGCAATGTCGGCTGCTTTCAATTAAGAAAACCCTAAATGCAATATTTTAGCATCGAAAATGTCTTTTAATACAATGTTTTAGTATGTTATGGAGTCTCAGATTTTCGAATCTTTTTGCTTTCTAATCATGCACTCTTACACAAGTATAAGCTGATGTGGTTTCTTAACCATACGTGGCTGTAATTATGATTATTATGATTGCAGTTGTGTGTCACTTTAAAATTAAATAATAATTTACTTTCAAATAATTCTTGTCTCAGCAAAACGATATTACATCATTTAAAAACAAAATATTCAATTCAAAATTTGAGTTTCAAAATACTTTACAAAGGAAAGTCAGCCACGTGCAAGAAGAAAATTTGGAAATGATTTTGAATGCTCAAAAAACTTTTTAGTTCATTAGTAGAAGAACTAAACTTTGGACGGAGGAAAAGTGCAGAAAGTAATGCAATTTTTTTACACGTAGCAACAAATACCACCAAGCAAGTATTAAAGTCGTCAGAAAATGAGAAAAAGAATGAGAAATTTCATTCAAGTTGTTCGAACGCCACGTGAAGTTTGCAAACTTGAGAGCACAAAATGAATCTTTAAAGAATCCCTTCAACAAAATATCTACATGGAAATTTATATAAAGCAACATCTAAAAGCTGCTTTCTGCTGCCACAAAAGAAGTACTTTGCGAACAAAACAGTATCTTGAATAAAACATGAACTCCACACCAACTGGTCCTGACTTTAGAAGTATGAATAAAATATATAAAGAGGCTATTTACCAGTTATCCACAGCTGTTTACAATTCAAAGCCAAAACGCTGTACAAAAAATCGGCAGAAACTACAACTGTGATAGAGCACCAGAAATATTCAGATTACACACCTTAAAACAAATGAAATGGAGGAATTAAAAGGCAACCTATCAAAAGTTACTTTTTATCCAATTCAAAGAAGAACGGACAGTACCATAGCTATGTGATATAAGTACTCAAATGTGTGTTAAAAATCGTAGCATTCGAGCATTTTGGTGCACTTTAAAGTTGAAAGCATCTTTTTGTTCCTGATATAGATTCTGCAACCATTAATACCTGTTTACACTAAGGTGAAGGTTTTAAGTAGTGGAGTTTTAATCATCGACTTGAATTATGGATAACTTGTAAATAGCCTCTATATATAGTCTTTCACTAACTTTGTGTTTGATAAAATAGATACGATGTTAACTTAACTCTACTATTTGCACCAGAAAATCTTTAGAAAGACTACAAGGACTTAGAACTGTAGCCGAAACTTTAAGGAGAGGTGTACAAAAAACACACAAAAGGTTGTTGTACATAACGAATAAGTGACAGTTACTCTCACAAAGATAGTAGTTTAGGAAAAACGTGCTACGAGGTTTTGACGATAAAAGGAAAGAGTTGTCTATTCAATGTTACACACAGTTTATCACGATATACTACCACCTTTACGAACGGAGATAGCTTTCAGCACAATCGTATGGCTACAATAACAAAAAACAACTCGACATACTTCAACAAAAAAACAACATATCAGACAGTTCTGAAAATTGGAGGTGTGCGGTAAATCTTAGCCTTTGGCTATTGCAGGCGTGTGATGGCGCGCAATTGAAAATCTCGCAAAATGACATTTAATAGCAAAAAGCTAGTGAACCTTCTCTGCGGGCAAAAAAAAACCAATCAAGAAAGCACGCTACCAATCAAAAAATCCTTTAGAGATCAAAACATGTAACTAGAAATCAAAAGTACGATAAATATGTTGCTCTTTGCCAAGAAATGTGCATATGGGCTATATACATTCGTTTCGTTATACAGTATAACTTTTTCAATATAGTATAACAAATTATAATATAATATAATATAATATAATTTATAATATATATCAGTCTATATGGCTATAGCTATAACTGAAAATGTGTGCATTGGCTTAGCAGACCTTCATGCTGAATTTCACGACGATAACTTTAAAAAGGCTTTATGCACCAATTTTCTCCCACGCATTCAATTTGCATTCCCAAATTTTTGTGACGACTCATAACTTTTTAATCCGTATCTATAACTGCCCAAAAATCAACAGGAAAACCCAACTTTGTATTTTCTCTTTTATTTAATTCATGAAAAACTAGTAAGAGCAGGGCAAATCAGGAAAATAAGAGCTCCTATTTCAAGGTCCTGGGCATTACCAATTTTTTTTGGTTTGCAGAACAATACCCGATACTTTGCACCTATCACACAGGTTCTCCGTTGAAAAAAGTCTGAATTAAAAAAACGCATGTTGTTTTAGCATTTACTTCTGCATAACACGTTTTTTCAAATACTATTATACCATTAAATATATTTGGTAAAAAATTCTCAGCAGCATGAAGATTACTATGAGTGAAAAAATGAGTGAAAAAATGAGTAAAATTTCTTGTGCTAGACAAAGTGTGCATATTAGTTTTTTCACAATTACTATTTTGGATTAAAAAGTTGTCGTAATAAGGCTGGCCTGGTTCCTTTTAGTAACCTCAGTTCCATCTACAAATGCTTTTACTAGAAGAACAGCAGCTCCTTTACTTCTTGGATGGCCTATGATATACTTCCGATACTTTGCGCATAACTTTCTAAATATCTGTCATATACCTTTTTGACTTTAAGATTTCGATCTTGTGATGTATGATACCACCTTAGCCCCATTTTAGGAAGGTACTCGATTTCTTTACTGTGCCTTTCTTTTTCTTAGCAGCGAATCCCATTTTTCTGTCTGAGCGCAAAAGAATAAGTAAAACCGTCGACATTCAACAAGATCTAACTCACAGTTACGGAACGGCCGGCGGTTACATCTCGTGACGAGACCTCGTTAAAGAATTGCTTAAAAGCCAAAACACTCTACTGCTTTGTGTGCTGGGTTCTCTCTAATTTTTGTTTAGAAAAACGAAATTGAACTTGTAGTTAGAACACCACAAAACAAAAGGAATGTATAATTAAGACTAATATGAATAAAATAAGATATATAGAATTTCACATCTTTATATGATATTTATTCCGGGGTTGGATGTTTTAAAAGAAGTTGATCGTTGTTTGATAATCAATTTAATATTAATAGTGTCCTTACACCATGGGATTTAACACTTCCGATTGCTGAATGATACTTAATTCTGTGGAATGCCGTTAATTCAAAACAACGGAAAACAAACAACACCTTGCTCTGACCTTTGATGGATAAGTGATTTGAATTTCAACGGTTAAAAACATGTTCTTTTGCTGAATCGAGGCTTGCGAGGGCCATCGCACGCCATTCCTAGCAAACCCTGCACATCAATTCTAGTTTCATCTATTTTTTATCCAGAAAATTCCAACAAAGGTGAAATACAAGGTGGATTGATACCTCTGGTCAGCATTTGCTGCTGGATGTCAAAGAGTGATGATGTTTTGTGTTGGTCAATATACAAAGTAAGGAATGCATATTGTACATTTTAGTATTTTTGTGACCTTAAAGTTCTGGCAGAATCGGAAATGACTAATCGGACGCATTCTGTCTACCTAGACATTGTAGAGGCGTTTCATTATATTAAGAAATTTGGTATCGTATTGCTCCAACCCAGCGATAAGAAGAGCCCATAAGCTAACTTTGAAATGATTCTGTTGCAGGAAACATACCGAAAATAATAATGAAACGGAAATAATCCTAATGTTAAAACAAGTATAAAAGAAATATGTCTGAACTTGATCCAAGATGCAGGAGATTTGCACTGTGTGCATTAACGCCTTAAGTACTATTGATATCACCGGATAAATAAATAAAAGCAAATCTGTTCCGGGTTTTGAACAGTTTAATCAATTGTATCAAATTTGCAATCTGAAAGAAAACGAAAAAACTCCCCTTTCAAGCTCTTTTTACATGGAAAATGTCGTATTGATGGAAAAAGTAGTCTATAGTAGCAAATATCTTGGTTTCACTGAATGTGTTTGTTACGCTTCTTTTAGTTTGTGTATTCCTTGAAAGAACAATTGTTCAAATGCTCCCCTCCGTTTAGTTTTATGAGCAGTTGCTTTGTTCGATTTATGTAAAAGAGCAGCTGCTATAACCTTTCATATGGTATATAAAGGTATCATTAACTGTGGTGGTACAGAAATTTCCAGTTTGCAAACATTATTTCATTTTCTCCTACATAAAATACAACTTACCGATGAAAAATAATTTTTTCCTTTCCTTAAAGCATTCAATTTGTTTTGAAACATAAACTTTTCCACAGCTCAAAAACGCATATTTTATAAAAAAATAAACAAAGAACCTAGAATAACAAAAAAACCCCACAGAATATAACATAAAAGCACAAACCAAATGCCCTGAAACTGTCACGGTTGAGGTCCAAATTGCCATACTTAATAAAAACAAAAAACACAAAACGTGCATACCTTCTGTACTAAGTGGAGCACAAACAATGGGTGATTGTTCTTTCCTGCTACCAGCAATAACCTTTGGTTTCTGGCTGTCATTATCACTAAGTTCAGCTTCCTCTGTGCAATTGAACGCGGAACAGACAAGATTGTCTTCCAAGCAGCTCTCCTGTGAAATATTAGGCTGCACACATCCTATAGTGGTAAAAGTATAAAGCTGAATATTTTACGGTACATATTACGATGGCATATAATCTAAAAACAAAATTAAATATGCCTCTCCATCAGCTTGGTCATATATCTAGAAGAGATGGTTCCAACTTGGAGAAATTAATCATGCAAGGAAAGGTTGAAGGGAGTAGGAGGCGAGGAAGACCACCGAGAAGATTGATAGATGGGGTGAAGTCAATAATGAATATGAACTGGCAAGAACTTAAAAACGCATGTCAGGATCGCGAATAGTGGCGAAAACTGGTCAGAGAGGTCACTAAAGGTCGATAACGATCAACAGACTACTACGACGACTCCATCAGCTATGATTAAATCACTATAAAACTCTAAACGAAGGTTCTCTTTCAAATATTTTTAAGCATCATCTACTGTACGGTGATGATAAAGAAGAATACGAAAACAGGTATGACCACAGAGTTTTGGGGGAGAAAGCATTATTCTGTGAACAGCTATGGAATTGTAGAAGGGGTACAAATATGCACTCCTCCTCTATAACTATTGCAATGGAGTGGACTTGAACCAGTAGATATGGCTGTTGATGTCACATGCTCTACCAACTAAGGTCTTGGATCTATGTTACTAAACGGAAAATAACGTAATGCCGATACCTAAATTGGTAAAGTATATAGCGCTTCCAAATTTAAGTCGAGCATGTAACATTTTAAGAATAAAATTCTATTTACATGAGATTTACTCTAACCAAGGCAGGACAACATTTAAGTGTGAAGAACCGATTGTAATTGGCTTTCTCTATTCATATTTGTCTTTATCAATTACTGCTTCGAATTCTCTCCCAATTCTAACTTCGAAATAAGCCATATGTTGCCTATTTCCTTCCTCATGGCCGAGAGTTGGGAATTGTAGCTGTCGCAGCCACCGTTGATTGTCATTGTCCTCAGTCTTTCCCTGCTGTCGAGCAGATTACGCAGGAAGTTCCCCATTCAGCTTCTGAAGTCGGGCATCCAGCGTCGTTTAGGTCTTACTCTGTCGCATGCATCGTCGACTCTTCCCTCGGGGATATACGTGTTTTTATTTTACTAGAGTAATGGCAATGGTTCGACGGTTACACCAACTGATGCAAAGAGTTATTCGATAGCACACCAGCTCAAAAAAATGCACAAACTTGTTAATCAATCCATCTGTTTTAACGACAAAACACGTTAGATAGTTTACTTCAGCTTATGGCACGGACTAAACAGGAAAACTTTTATGGATAAACGAATAAATTTACTACTCCAGCACTGTTTTAGCATCCACTGTACACAAATTAATTATAGGAAAATGAAAAAATACCAAACATCAAATTTTATCTAATTGGCCATCCAAACTATCATTTGAAAAAAATGACATGGAAAGCTATTAATGATGTTTTGATGGCTAATAAAGCAAAGTTCAACAAATCACTCAGTAAATAATAAAAACTAACAGCAAAGGCAACGGTAAATCTTCGTGCACGTCCTTCAAAAGCATTGCACTGCATCTCCATTTGTCCTTTTTCACTTATTATTTACAATACTTTTGGAATAAATAACTGAGTTCATCATAAGAATAACATTGTAATAATCGAGAAACAAATCACATTGCAGACATCTCTTGATAATCAAACCAAAAATCAATGTACTGAAAATTAAGAAATAAAATAAAGAATATTGAATTTCGAGTGCTTTTAACGACTTGTAAAATACCCCCAAATGACCATTGAACATAAAATAAGTATGTACTGACGTTTAGAGTTCTTTTCAAATCGTCTTCTTTTGTAAAGCAACTGGTTACATTTTTTAAAAAATGGTTTTCATTTTCTATCAATTTTTCGTACAATTTTATCGAATTCGGATTATTTTTCTCGGTGAACTCTTCCAATAATACGACACTTTACACAGTTCTAATTGCCGCCCGAAATTTATATGCTTTCATTTCATATCTTTTAGTAAAAAAATATCTCTTCGATTTAGAAGCCAAATTATTTTACATATGGTCGCTAACTTTTTATCCTTTTCACAATCTTGTTGCTCTTTCACATTGCAAACAGAATCCATTTTCAAGTAGGTTTTGATAAATTTAATATCTTTTACAAGGAAACATATGGCTTTGATAATGTACAATTCTTAAAAATATCTTGTGTGAAATTTCATTTTCACAGTTTTTAATAAAAAAATTCAAAATAAAACTACCCTTACTCATAACGGGTAAATAAAATTACCTAATACTTCCTGAGCATAATTTCTATAAGTTACGTATAGTCTGGCCCAAGCCAAAGTGATTTTTATCCCTTCTAAATGTGTATTCTTAAACGGCTTCTCAGGCATCTGCGAATCTTAATCCTTTGTTCAGTTCTTAGACTTCCTGTCTTAGAAGAGTGTCCAAGGAAAACGTTTTTTCAAATTTTACGACGTATTATATATTTTCCAAGTCACCTACCCTACTGGTGTTACGTGGTAACTAACAACGTATCCTCTCTACTTAAACTTACTGGCAACATTACTGTGAAAGACAGGCCAGTTTTTATGTATTACTAAAATATAAAGTATATGTGTCTCTCTATGCGTACCTTCTGTTCTGTCAGGAAAACAAACCTTTGATAGCTCCTTTTCCCTACATGCGGCATCACCTTCTAATACTTGGTCTTTATTGTTGTTTGATAAAATCTCCTCTGATTCACCGAAGGCAGAAGATGCAAGGTTATCTTCTAACCAGCTCTCGTCTAATACTAAAGCCTTTTCCGGTCCTAAATTCAACATGAGGCAATGCCAGATAAAAGCAACCAATAAAAGAATAAGAAAATTATTACTTAAAACAACGATCAGTTTTATTACTCACGAAAATTCTAATAAGCCTTCTTCTTCTTCCTTCGATCTTGTTCTATCGCAAGGACGGGTCGGCCGCTCGACACAGTCTTCTCTACTTTCCACGCTCCTTGTAGTCCTCTGGATATACAGCAACTTGCCTCATGTGCTCCTTAACAACATCCTTCCATCTCAGCTTCTGCCTGCCTCTACTTCTTCTTCCTCGAACTGCTACCTGAAACGCTTGTTATATGCGACTGCCTTGGTTTCTCATTACATGTCCATACCATCTAAACCTTGTTTCTCTTGTTTTGCTGGGTATCTTTGGTACTCCGACGAAAATTCTAATTGATGAACTTTCTTTTTTCTGACACCCTTTCCTCGGAAGTCTTTTGTTTTGTGCTTTTCCACTGATGCCATTTGAAAGAACTGTACATCAGCTCTGGTGTACTCATTCGCTGTCGAACGTTTCACTATATATTGTCTCTAATTTTTTTCATTCACTGGTGAATGGCGAACTAACTACCACCTTCGAACTTGGTTAAATTCTGTTATATGTAGTGCGTACGGGAAGCGGGGCGGGATACGGTGAAGTCACGGCAGGCAGGTGATGAATGGAATACTAAACAGCGGAGTAACTCGGTGATTTGGTCAGTTTTTCAGTGCGCTAGGCAGACGATGCTATCTTTTAGCACAATGGCTAGGGCAACCCACTCTGTAAGAGCACTGCCTCTATAGAAAGTAATTGCAAACTACTATAGGTATTATTTTTTGCAAAGAAAATCATGGCACAACAAACCAATTGTATAACAGATAACAGCGTTAATGGAAATTCTAGACGTTCCAGAATAGCCTCGCTCGGTAGGGTAGCTCACGTGCGACAGGTGACTCCAGATCGTCAACAAATAACTGTCAGCAACAACAAGAAAACTATAAGAATAAGCACATGGAGCGTCCAGACTCTGTGGCAAAAGGGAAAATTGGACAACGCCGAACTGGAAATGAAAAGGATGAACTTAAACATAATGGGACTCTCAGAGATGAGATGGAAAGGTGCGGGATGCTTTGTTACGGACGATTACCACATTCCCTATTCTGGAGGCACAGAACATCAAAGAGGAGTAGGGGTCATACTTGATGGAGAATGCTCCAAGGCACTGAAAGGATTTTGGTGTGTTAATGATCGAGCCATCTCTTAAAATCAGTGGAAAGCCTTTCGACATAGCAATAGTACAATGTTACGCACCAGCAGCTGACAAAGACATAGAAGAGGTGGAAATGTTTTACGAAGGAGTAGACAAACCACTAAAGCAGTTCAAATTTCAGGATATCAAGATTATAATGGGAGACTTTAACGCAAAGGTTGGTAGCAACAGAATTGACAACACAGTTGGCCCTTTTGGAATCGGACAAATAAATGAACGCGGGGAAAAACTGGTAGAATGGTGCAAACACAATAGTCTAGTTCCAATGAATACATGGTTTAAAAATCATCCGAGAAGATGTTGGACATGGAAAAATCCAGAAGATTAGACAAGGAATCAGATTGATTTCATCATAATACAAGAACGATACCGAAACTCGGTGAAATCTTGTAAGTCAATGCCAGACGCCGATTGCAATAGCGATCACATCCCTGTGGTTGCTACACTGCGAACGCCCAATATAATCGCTCTCTGCAGTGAGATATCAAAGCAATGGTTCTGTTATTAAAGCACTCGGTTGTATCACCTTTGGTAGTGGTAGAAACAGATTTTTTTCCCATGTTTCCGTGTTGGCATGTTACCCAAACGTATTCTATTTTTCCGGACGCTACCAAATTACGCGGTACTTCATCCGGTATTTTCTACCTAAAACCATTAACATTCAACTACGTAGTAAATCGCTCCTTTTTGTGGTTTCAAAAAGCTAACTTTTATCGGGCCTGTATATTAATAAATCAAACAAAAGCTGGCAATTGAGCACTATTCGTATACTATTAGAAATTTACCTTTGAAAAATTAATAAATCAAGGTAATTGTTCATTGTTTNGAAAGGATGTGAGACAGTGAAAAAGCCAGAAGAATAGACAAGGAATATGATTGATTTCATCATAAGACAATAACGATACCGAAACGCGGTGAGATCTTGTAAGTCAATGTCAGACGACGATTGCAATAGCGATCACAGCCCTGTGGTTGCTACACTGCGAACGCCCAATATAATCGCTCTCTGCAGTGAGATATCAAAGCAATGGTTCTGTTATTAAAGCACTCGGTTGTATCACCTTTGGTAGTGGTAGAAACAGATTTTTTTCCCATGTTTCCGTGTTGGCATGTTACCCAAACGTATTCTATTTTTCCGGACGCTACCAAATTACGCGGTACTTCATCCGGTATTTTCTACCTAAAACCATTAACATTCAACTACGTAGTAAATCGCTCCTTTTTGTGGTTTCAAAAAGCTAACTTTTATCGGGCCTGTATATTAATAAATCAAACAAAAGCTGGCAATTGAGCACTATTCGTATACTATTAGAAATTTACCTTTGAAAAATTAATAAATCAAGGTAATTGTTCATTGTTTGTAAACTATTTTTCAATTTTACGAAAACATTTTTGCTCGTATGAAATCCTCAACTAATACTTATACCTATAAATTTACGTATTCGAACCTCAGTACCGAACTGAGTAACTTTTGCAATCAACTACGGGGAATAAAAGAGAAGCCAACCCTGGAAGTCACCGTATTCAAATCTTGTCAGAGGGACCGACCTGCTCTTTAATTATGGGAGCTATTGTATCTTCTTTGTGAGTAGTGGCTTCTGGAAGTAATGCACCAATTGTTGTTACGGATTCAGACCAACTGTTTGCAGTTGGAAAGACAGCATACTTTTGTTCCATTACACAGGGCAACAGAAAATTTTTTTTCTCTTGTAATCAAAGTTTTATATGTAATTCCAGTCAATATAATGACGCTGAATTCAAAGATGTAATCAGAATTTCTCTATCGGGTCTAGATTTTTTATAATTAGCATTTTAAGTTTTTCAAATTTCGAAAAATATGCCCGAAGATGGTACTATATTGCTAAGTAAAAATTGCAGGAAAATTATTATTTTGAGATGAATTATTTGTCAATTAGCTTCCAGCTACCTCTCCAAACACATTGAAATCTTAAAAGTGGCTTAAGAGCCATTTTGACTATCCCAAGGCGACCAGAGAAAATAATTTGTTTTGACGAAATTATCACGATTTTCATTGAATATGGTTCTTTTGACAGGAGCCATGCAAACATTGTGTTTAAAGGTTATTTATTTATTTATGGATGAAGAACAGATGAGATGCTGTACTCAAAATAAGCGTTGGAAAATTTTGTACAATGAGCTTAATGAAAAGGCTAATTTCTTTTTGTTTATAAAACGTTTGGGTGATGGCATTATTTGATCAGAATTTTCTTTAGATTGTTTTTGCGGCATAACTTCAAAGAATAAATACCGCTTTCTCCTTGTTTATAAAAGGTTCGGGTGATAGCGCTCCTTAATCATGCTTTTGTTTAGAATTTCTTTGCGGAAATATTTATTTCTGGGAAAAAAGGTACTCATGTTCTTTCTGCTTGGATATTTCGCCGCTTCATTTGTAACTTCTCAGGAATTGTCTTAGTTTTTGATATTTAAGTATTTCAGCATTAAATTAAAAAAGGAATATATCTTTATCAGAATTCAATACCTGCTAACAGCTTTTTTCGTGTATAGCGTAAATAACTTTCCAACAAAACAGGTAATTACCTGTTTTGTTGTACAAAACAAAACAGGTAATTACCTGTTTTGTTGTAGATGAGACACACCGGTTAAACGTTTACTTTTACTTTCAGATTTCATGGATGTTCGACGTAAGCAATGTAACAACCACCATGATGTATTTTGTTACGTTTGTGACAAATTCACAATTAAGCAGCAGAGACGATCCACAACTAGCCTGATCCATCAAGTGTACCATGCCTACTTTAAAATGAAGTTGGGTGACCAGGAAAAACCCTGGGCTCCACACATACTTTGTTCAACGTGCTATAACACACTGAGCGATTGGTTTCGTAGCAAGCAGAGATATTTTTCTTTTGGGATACCAATGGTGTGAAGAGAAACCAAGGACTACACTACCGACTGCTATTTTTCTCTTGTAAAAAGAGCAGGATTTACAATGAGAACAAAGAGGAATATAATCTTTTTTGATCTAG
>RDPX01000071.1:550781-586687 GCA_003991215.1 Morbakka virulenta | reverse complement strand
TCCAAACTACAGGAGCTTGATTGCTGATTTGCTGAAAAACTTTCATAAGCTTGGCTGCAATATGAGTATCAAAATGCATTTCCTGCACAGTCACTTAGATGTCTTCCCCGAAAACCTTGGAGATGTTAGCGATGAGCAAGGTGAGAGGTTCCACCAGGACATAAAAGAAATGGAGGAAAGATACCAAGGCCGATGGGATGTTCACATGATGGCGGACTACTGCTGGTCAATAACGCGAGACTGTCCAAGTGTCAAACATGCAAGACAAAGTCGAAAAAGAAGCTTACTACCATAAGTGACATGCTTTTCCCTATTTCTATATGCTTTATATACGCTAGCGTGCATACAGCTCGTTTTTTTAAATATATTTGCATATACTTGTATGTTAATAGTGTGAATTTCCTTACTTTTCACTGTTAAAGTCCATTTTCACATCTGAATATGGTTTCATAAAATGTATCAACAGCAAGTAAATTATTGCTTCAGGACAGCTACAAGTAAATACAACCCTTTTGTGCATATTAATCGAATAAATTAAGGCTATATATTTGTTTGTTTGATTTATCTGAAGTATTAAAAATGGAATATTTTTTAAAAAATATGCACCATATCACTGCCATATAAAAAAACTGAGACCCGTTAGGGGAAAAATAATGACATTTTCGAAATCAGCATGTAAAGATCACCCAGGATCAGTTGTCAAATAATGATTGCATAAATTTTGTTTCTCGGTGTTATAATTCAACAAAATACAGAACACTTATACAACACTAAATCAATGATAATTATCAATGATTGCGTGATGGATAAGTATTATGCTACCAAACATGTAACACTCTTAACGTCCAATTTATGAAATGAAGCTTTTTAGGTACAAAAACGCGGCCCTGCCACTTAGTGTCAGCAAAGAAAATCGCTGAATTTATTCGGAAAGAAATGTGTTTTAAGCTTAATGACGACATCTGCTGGGGCAGCTTTATGTCTTCACACACATTCTCCATTGATTCAGCTGTTCAGATCGACTTTGAAAAGACTCCAGTGGAAAAAAACAAACAGAGAAGGCTTAACACGACGACTGATACTGGATACAACAGAGAAGCAACTATTTTCTTCAATAAGCAAAGAAAAAGGTAAGAGCTCCAATTATATTTTGAATTTTAAAAAATAAAGGTTTAAGGTAAAGGCTTAAGTCAAATAGAGAAGAAACAGCTCACTGAATGTAGATAGACCCATTCTTCTCTTTTTCAGCCTTGTCCAATGTTATGTAAAGCTGGCTGCTCTGATCACTCTTCTTCATAGCTGATGACTTACGGTGTTCTGTACTGTAAATCTAATTTTCTTCAGGTCCCTATATGCACCTCTCCATATCAACTTTCTCCTCCCTCTACTTTTTTACCCATGAATTTCAGCATAGTTCGTCTGACGTGACAATTTTGTTCACTATCTAACTGCCTTCTCTGCAATACCACAAATGTTTGCTTCCCAGTATATGTCATTGTTCGCCTTGTGATCAGATGGGAGTATAATCTGGGTTAAACTAATCATCGTCATTTCTAGACTGGAGAATTATTTTCCGCTGCACGTCCAAGTCGATAATCCTAACGGTAACAAATAAAATTCTAAACAGATTCTGCAAATTTCAAAGCACTTAATGAAACGCGCAGAGCAATGTCCCCCAACACCTTCAATCAATACCCCCAATATACTTAAGCGTGAGGCAGATTACGACATATGTATAAGGTACAGTAACGGTTTAAGCCTATAACCTCTTCACATTCGCATGCTTCTTTGTCCAAATAATAAAATCCGAACTCACACCCATACCCACAAAAATAACACCTTTCTTAGAGAAAACAAAAGTTTTGGTCAAACAAGTCTTGTAGCTTGGGAATAGGTCTGGGAAGACCAAAATTTGCGTACTGGAAAATAATTGTTTCTATCCTTTCGTTAATGCTAGAGAAGTTGTAAGTTAAAGTAACACTCAAAAATACGTTGATGTTTTCATTTCTATTGTCTACAAAATCAAATTTAAATTTCTACTCCGGATTTGTTTAGTTGATTACTTTCTTTTAAGTAGAGTGTACCTGGCGTTACGATTTTAACAGTGATCTAATGCTGTAATGAAACTTTCTTACATTAAGAATCAAAGAAGCAGGCGGTGCCAATTTACACGTATCATATATACTCATAGTTTTTTACCCTTTCGGTAGAAAAATCATACTGGGGCATTGAATAGAAAATAATAAGGTAAGAAAGAAAGTAAGGCCTGGTCACAAAAAAAGGAACTGAACACTAATTTACCCCATAGTAAGAGTAATGAACAAAGCTTCACAAGTCTAAATATATAAATATATCCATATAAAAACTCTGCCGTTAGAGCCCACAAGACTAGTATTGTTTTTTTTTACCTTTGCTGTTCGTCACTCCTGATGGTGCATCTGATGTGTTTTCTTTCTGATGTTCTTGACATATTATATGCTTCTTTTTTCTCTTCTTCCTTTTTGGAGTCCATAGCACAGTACCTTTATCATCTTTAACTGTCGTTTGTTGGTCTAAAAACATCAGTAGTTTATTCAGTTTGTTCTAAAATTACTCCACGCTAGTGTTTAGTTAAACGTTATTTCACTTTTTACAGTGTATACCTTCATACAAAATCCTAAATAAAAGGCTCGTGGTACATAACATGAACATTGCAATTAAAATCAAGTTCACTGCATATTTAATTCTTGAAAGCACTCGGAGGTCAATCTTAACCTTAGTTTAAACGATTGCACAGGGAATGCTTTTGATTAAAACGAACATAAATTGAAGTGCATTACTGTAACCTTAAATAATGAAAAATTTATACGTTGTAAAACTTTTATAACTATACTTATAAAAAATGTTTCTGTTTACTTTTATTGTACAGGATTTTAGGTCCGCAGTGATGGGTGTAATACACATCCGTAGGATTCGATTAAAAAACCCAATAACATATCAAAATAAATAAGGCATAAAAACAAGGATTCCTCAAAATAAAATATAGATAAAAATGGTGCTAACCCGTTAACACTTCCTAAAAAATTTCCAACGTCGTACGCTTGGAATTTTTTCTTCCCAAAAAATTACAACCTTATTCGTCACAATGTAACACGCTTTCAAATATGGGTCACCAGGGCCCACGCACACTTTGGTAATGGTGAGCTAAGAGAACAGATCACGTCCGATTTCAAAAATGATAATAAGAATAATTACATTTTGCTTGCTGCTGTCCACTTGTAGTTGTTGGCAGAAAATATAACGACTCATCTCTCTACGCTTCTTGGCGATATTCATCACCAAAAATCAGAAATAATTACACTATCTGCCTTTAGCCAGAAAAAACTAATTTATGTAGACTAATGCTATCTATAGCTATACTACCAAGCAAAGTGCAAGGAAAACGAAATTCCAATTAACTTTTCTTCTTGAGGTAGGAGTTATAATTTTGGAGTTACCTAAATAAATTCTATGCAGTTATAATTTTCATGCCAACAGTCTTCAATAAACTGAATAACATTATGTGCAGAACTACACAAAGTTGGGCTGGTGGCAGAAGACCCATGAAATGTAGATTCCACTAAATGTCAACCCAACTAGATCCTCAATTCTTAATTATGGCTATGCCGTAAGGATTTTACACGAACAGCTTACCTTTAGGTGCCTGTGCCAGTTGCTTAACCTGCAGAAAAACACTGCGATTTTCTTTCTGCAGCACTTGTAGTAATCGCTGAACCTTCTCTCCTTCATTGACTGACTTCTTCCTTTTATTTCCTAAAGATCTGGCAATGTCATTTGGCAGATCACCGAATTCAGAAACAACAAGTACTGCACTATGATAGTTCTGTAATAGAATTGGGAAAATATACAGCCTGGCAAATAGTAAATAAGACAGACGTAGCTTATTAAAACGCTAAGATAAAATAAATTTAAATAATGCCCCTTCACATAGGTATTACAGTTGTGAGAAAAATTTTTAATGTACACATGCCTGCTGAAAAAAAAGACAAAAAAAACAACAAAGAGTACAAGTATACAAAGATTGGTGTGAAGAGGGCAACTCTCTTTCAACGGGCCTTCAGGAGGCGTTTGGAGGGAATGCCTTCAGATCAGGGGATTAGCATAAAATTTATATGCAGTCCCAGATCAAAACGTGGTTTGCACTATTGTAACGCATAACTGGCAAGAGATAAGATTACAATAAATTCCTTTGATCAGTGTGAACGTCATGTTGTGCTCATAAACAAATGTAGATGTACGGCACAAATATGCCCATGATACAAGGGAAATCTGACGGAGAGTATGATCTGCTAGTGGTAACTGGTAAGGATTGTTAATCTAAATTCTGGAATGATGACTATGCTGTTTTCCAGTGTAGCCGTTTAAAAATATATTAGATAAGGTTCTACCACTTGAAATAGCAATAATACTATATTACCATATTTTACATATTTCCTAATACATGCATTTTAGTACAATCGTCAACGGGGTACCCCCAGCAACATAGGGAAAGCAACGGTCTTATGAGATTTGACATGAACAATAGACGATATGAAAACAAACAAATACTATATACTATATATCTATATATACATAAATGTATAACAACTATTCATAAAAACAGTGCAAAAGTAATTCAGATTGAAAGTGCTTTTCGGGTGATAAGAATAGTATTTGTGTAGAAAATTTTCTGTATTTCGTGCATTTAATAGTCACCGGAGGGTTTTTTTGTCCAGATGTGTTTGAGTCACCTTTTGATAATTCCTAGTACTCCGATGATGACTGGTATTGTAGTGATTTTCAGGTTCCACACTTTTTGAATTTTAATTTCGAGATCTTTATATTTTTTTAATATCTCACTCTTTTACTGAAATATTTTTATCTGTTGGAACGCTCATTTCGATTAGTTTAGATTAGTTGCACATTTTGCTTTTCCTGCCTTTTGTTATCATACCTGGTTGAATTGGATTGTTTTGCCAGCAGGCATGGAGCAATCCAATAAGATTTATTCGATTCCATCACAAGTAGAGGATGTTCTTAGCAGTTTTGGTGTATCTCTATTCCAAGATGCTTACATATACTCCAATACAGATACGGACGATTTTGACGACTTACATACTCATTTGGGGTTAGTACTGGACAAAAGGATAGAAGATGGTCTATTGTATCTGTGTGCCGATCACAAAATCTGCACTTTATTTGTGCACCATTTTTCAGAATGTCTGCATGGTAGCTCCATGTAAGCAGCCTTTGGTCCTGTGTAGCGATGATAAAGCCTAATGCCTCCACCTTAACTCCTGAACTCCTCAAACAGTGATAGGTTGCATCTTTATCTGCATGAGCCTCTTGGCTTCGAAAAACATACTGTCCGTGTATAGCCTTCTGGCCCCATCGATCAACAAGTTGTTTCTGCCGTTTGGTTTGGTACAGGCTTTCACTTTCTTGCCAACTGCAGTTGAAGGGAGTTTTGTTTTAATACAATTGGCGTTACATGAAGTTTGTTCTCAACCTTTACAGATCCCTTGAAAACCTAGTGCAAATTTTTGCTGTTTTCATGCCAACGAACTTGAATTAGTATCCAGTCTCCTTTAGACTCGAAATTCTGTTCATGCAAACTTTTGTAGGTTTTTTTGAGATTTGAACTTCCAAGAAACCTGGTTTTCTTTTGCGTCTAGCATGAGCACTAGAGAAACTTGAATGTAAATGGATCTGAATCGCAGGTCAAAAATCGATTACCTGACTCATCGAAAAGAAGGTCAACTAAATAGTAAATGACATGCTAGAAAATGTTAATGGTGAAGCAATCATCTTCGGAGCCCCTAATGAGAACTTTTAAACGATCAATGATCACAGGAATCTTAAGGCTACATTTATCCTCCAACTTTAAAAAGGCTCTTGAACAGCCACACGAAGGCTTAAGGTGAATGTTCTACATTAATTGATGTAATTCTTACCAATCACCTGTCAACTATCACTGTAAGCCAAATATTTCCCTGCACCAACAGTGATCACGACATAACTGGGTGTACCAGAATGATCAACCATGTTAAACCTAATAGTTGACTGATCAATCGCAGAAATGATAAAAAGCCATAGTCCAAAGACCGTTAGTTGTGATGCAAAGCAATGTACTTGGGGAGTCTATTACCATTGTGCCGATGTTGAATATGATTTATTTATTAATGATTCTAGATAAACATACTCCAATTTTAAGTACGAAAATCAAAGAGAAGCCATGCCTTTACATGACTTCCGAACTGAAGCAAGCAATGGAGGTCATCACCTTCTATGCAAAGCATGAAAAACAAGATGCGACATAAGCACCTATCAAATTGTTTAGCACTCAAATGCGATCCGTTTGCATACCTTATAAACGTATTATTTACGGACAGGAATTTACTCAAATGAATGGACTATCACAAAAATCATTCAAGTTTAAGGATATGGTAACACAACTAAATTGAGAGCTATCGACCGGTATCTTCATACCTGCCATTTCAAACGTGATTTAAGGCTGGACGGACCAAATAATGAAAATCGACTCGAATTTTGAAGACTCAGATCGACCTGCCTCATTGGTTTCCAAGGAAAACTAGTTGGTTGCATTCTTTTAGATTTTATAGAGGTGTGGAGCTAAACTAGTTCTGAGGCTGCTGTTCTAAGACATCAGAGAAGCAATACAAAACACGTAAGGTGAAAGGTGTGTATTCTCAACTAACTTGAATCGCATCAAGAATTGTCACCACAACAGTCTGGATTCAGAAAACACAGGAGTACTGATTTTGCAAATGTTTTACAAAAATTAATGGCTGATGGTAAATCAACTAGCGTTTCATTTGTAAATACGTGAAATGCGTCAAGGTAAGTCATCAGCCATGTTAGACAAGCTACCTGAACAAGGGACGACAGCTCAAAAAGTGGACTGATTTACAGTTTCTTATTCGACTGCTAGATCTTTTTCAGCTATAATGTTGTGGTATCATCAACGTTAGAAGTATACTGTGGCGTATCTCAGGGTTCAATTTTGGGAACATTATTTTTCTTGCTATATTTTAATTAAGTGCCCAAGTTGGTAGTTCACTATAAAGTAATCCTGCATGCTGACGACACCGTTTTACATTTCCACCACAAAAACCATAAAGAAATCGAAAAAGCTATATCAAAAGACTTTCAGGTTTGCTCTGAATGGCTTCATGATAATAAATTACACTTGAATATGAAAAAACAAACAAACTAGAATTCATAGTTTTCAGCACAAAAATGAGACTCAACGAAGAAAGACTCAGTGAAATAAAATACAACTCAAAAGCTGTCACTGTTATCAAAAGCTTCAAATACCTTTGGTGTACAACTGAATGAATCACTCACATTAAACGATCATTTCTCGACTATCAGTAAAAAAGTACCTTCGAGTCTGAGACTACTGAAAAGAGTGAGACCGTTTTTAACAAAACTGCAACATGTAGAATTTATCAAGCTTTTATCACACCATTGTTAAGTTATTGTTCACTATTTAATTTTAACCATAAAACTCAAATCGACAAAAATAGGTTTTTCAACAATGGCGCAAGGGAATACAACCCCTGTCAATAAAAATTAGAAAGAAAGAAAATGTGCAACAATTTTTAAAGGTTTTATGACATGATTATATTTTACCTGTTTTTAGAATAGCCTATAATAAGCGTCTAAAAGGAATGGCACTCCACCGTTTTCGTTTGTATGTTTGTTCGTTTCTTTTCTGTTTCTTTTTTGTTTCTAGCGAACGGTGATATTCTTTAATTAATGTTTAAGATGCAACCTGTTTAAATGTTATTAAATATATAAATGAAAAAAAGTATTCAGATATCGAAAAAAATGGGTATGGTGTACCGCAGTGGCCTATCCTCGAGACCTCGTTATCTTATATCTAGTTCAACGACTTCTAGATACTTTGGAATTGAGGTAAACCAATCATTAAACCCTTGCAATAATTGCAATTATAAATAACTGCAGTCTAACCGCCATGACAGTTGATCCACCATCACAATTTTCAAATCAGTCACCAGATACAAAACCGATTGAATGCCAGTCGAGAAAGTAGACTGCCCACGATGCCAAGTACAAAGATGAGGAAATTGATCGACTGTTGAACGAGGGGGTGATAGAGCCAAGCAATTCCTCTTGGTCAGCCCAAGTTCTAATAGCACCAGACACCGAAACCCACCGTAAAAGAATGACTATCGATTACAGATGCATACCCACTACCACGGATTGATGCGCCAGTAAACAAAATTTCTAGTATTCTGTCTACAGTACGCTGGATTTGAAGAGTGCTTACTATCAAATACCCCTACGTGATGACGAAAAGAATTATACAGCCTTCGAAGCTGGAGGTCGATTAAACCAGTTTAAACGGGTGGCAGACGGAGTTACTGAGGGTATATCTGCCTTCCAGAGAACAACTGACAGTGCCATTGAAAAGGTGAACATTTCAAATGCATTCACCTTCGTCGACAATGTAACCATTTGCGGGAAAACCAAGTGCAAACACGACATCAGTCTAAAAAAACTTCTTGATGATTCCGTAAGGTATGGTATGACTTTCAATCATGACAAGAATATTCTTTAGTAAAATTAGATTACCCTTCTGGGATACGAGGTACATGACTCCAAAAAACCTGATCCAGAACGTATCTGACCGTTGCTCGAACTTCCACCACCTGAGAACCCAGCTACTCAGCATAGGATAGTCAGAATGTTTGTTTTCCACAGTCGACGGACCAAGGGTTTCTCAAAGAAAATTCGACCCCTGGTCCAAAATACTGTTTTTTCAATACCAGGTGAAGTGCGCTCAGCTTTCGAGATTCTTTAAAAGGACTTAATAAATGCCACATTAGCTGCCATTGACCCAACACAAATACTGGTAGAAGAAACTTATGCTTCAGACCACGGCATCGGGGCTACGATTATCCAAAATGCAAGACCCATTGCCTTCCTTTCTAGAACACTCAAAAACTCTGAACTAAAATTCCATTCCGTAGAGAAAGAAACACATGCCATTGTTGAAGCATTGAGAGCATGGAGGCATTACTTGCTTGGTGTCCATTTCAAGTTACTGACTGACGTAAAATATGTTGCATTTATGTTTAACAACTCCCAAAAGGGGAAATAAAGAATAAGATTGCCAGATGGGGGATATTGTAGTTTGCAAGTAATCCTTGCAAAGTACAATATATATGAGAAAATTGCTTCAAACATTGGACCAATTTAGAGTGAAAACCTACAAAAGCTTCTAAAAAGCTTGGGGTATCAAACACAGTCCTAGTGGTCCAGAATACCTAGAGAGCAATGTTTTAGTCAAATGAACAAAACAGGTGAGGATCTTCCTTTACATTGTTGACCTGAAAATGCTTAAAATGGCCTCCGATCTCCAGCAACTATGCTCTTCAACAATGAATCACGTACACCATTGTCTAGTTTTTCTGATAAAAAAACACCTAATGCTAATGCTACAAATGTTGACTCATCATCCCTGCAAAGACCATCAGCTAAGTTAGGCCATTCACGTCCAGAGCTTAAACCAATGGTACATTTTCATTCAGAGTTAAATATTTAAGGTACATCTTAATGATGGCAAATCATGGTCTTGAAAAGGAATTATAGTTAAGAAAACAAATCAACCACAACCTTACAATGTTCAGACAGAAAATGTTAATGTACTATGTATAACTGATGAAGAGTTTGAATCAGATTCTGTCTCTAACAACAGCATTATTCATGAGGATGAACAACACAAAGAATTACCTAACAGTATATCTGAAACCAACTCATCAATTGTTCCATCAGGCAGTATGATCCAGGTGACAGTATTAATCCAGAACATGAAAACAGCTAGTGTAACAGGCTCAGGTCAACTAATCAATAAACCTGCTTATCTACATTCACACACATCACCTTCTAGTAGAACACAACCAATCTTTGGAGAGAGTCTTACGATGAAGTTTAATTCTAACATAACACCAGTTAAATGTATTTAGCTAGAACTTTACTAAGTCAACAACTAATAACCATTTATGTTATGTTACTACATCTACAACTGTTACCAACAATCACCTGACAATGAGTTTATGTAATGTCATAATCTGCTAACTTCTTTGGAACTGTCTTGATTCGAGTCGATCTTCGTAAAGAGGTGTGGATATTATTTGGTGTACTACCAGTGCTAATATCATTTTCTGTTGCTGTATTCTTTNACCATTCTGCTTCATCTTGTACTATGTTGTGATCACGTTTTACCCTACATTTGGCATTACTGTTAGGGGTTATTACTACTGATTGACAAAACATGTTGTTTTCTACTGTGTATTCACAGTCTCGTTTATAAAATATATATTCCCCACAATATTATTACATGGTCCATGATCAGAACCAGAGTAACAAGATGTGTATTGTTCAGTGTAGGCTTTTATCTACCTAAAAGAAACAAATAAAACATTAATATATATATATCACTTACCCCTACCAATAAAATCCTAGAAAATAATAAACTAAAGCCAAACATTGGCGAAGGGAGAGGTTACCAGCACATCACCTTCTAGTAGAACACAACCAATCTTTGGAGAGAGTCTTACGATGAAGTTTAATTCTAACATAACACCAGTTAAATGTATTTAGCTAGAACTTTACTAAGTCAACAACTAATAACCATTTATGTTATGTTACTACATCTACAACTGTTACCAACAATCACCTGACAATGAGTTTATGTAATGTCATAATCTGCTAACTTCTTTGGAACTGTCTTGATTCGAGTCGATCTTCGTAAAGAGGTGTGGATATTATTTGGTGTACTACCAGTGCTAATATCATTTTCTGTTGCTGTATTCTTTGATGTTGGATTTTCAAGGTCCGGTCTTACTGTATCTGAATTTTGAGTAATGTCACTATCCAATGTATCACCTACACTTAATTGAAAACTATTCCTGTTTTCATTATCAGTACTATTAAATTCTTCAGTGTCATGATTATTTGGGTGGTGTGCAACTTCTCGAAGGCTAACAGTTGTTTCGATTCCCGAAGGTAGACGCACATGAGCATACTCAGGGTTGGCATGTAGGAGAGTAGCTTCTACGACTGGAGGAGAGTTTTATGTGATCTGCTTCGGTCCTTGATGTAAACAGGGCCGGGCTTTACCCATGATGGGATGGATTTTCCTGCGGTAGATTTAAGTGTAAAGTTAAATAATCTTTCATTAGGGGTTGTATTGGTTGCGGTGCATAGAAGAGATCTGATGGAATGTAGAGCATCTGGAAGGACGTCTTCCCATTGTGATTCCCTTAAGTTGCGAGAATGTAATGTTACTTGAACTGCTTTCCATAAAGTACCATTCAGCTTTTCCACTTGTCCATTTCCTCTTGGATTATATCGACTTGCTTTAGATGTGGCAATACCTTTCTTACGTAAATACTGGGTAGTTTCATCACACAGAAAGTCTGTAGCACGATCGTTATGTACCATATCTGGCATACCAAAAATAGAGAAAAGGTGGTTAAAACACTCTGTGACAGTTTTACTAGTCATATCTTTGCAGGCGTAAGCAACGGGATAACGTGAGTATTCGTCGATTATTGTAAACAGATAGCTATTTCCATTTGTTGAACGTGGGAGCGGTCCTTTAAAATCGATGTTGAGGTGTTGGAATGGGTAAATAGCTTTAATGAGTGTCCCTTTAGTGTTCAGAAATTTTAGTTTTAAATACAAACATGATTTGCAAGACTGTGCAACTTGCTTGATTTGTTCTAAGGAGTATGGCAGGTTTTTTGAACGGATAAAGTGTGCTAATCTGGTTATTCCAGGGTGGCATAGTTGTTCATGGATTTTTCCAATTTCACAGAGCGGATTGGTTATAACAGCAATCCTAGTAAAGGTATCTCCAACTGAATTTTCAGGACCTGGGCGGTATCGAATATCAAATTTATATTGGGAGAGTTCTACTCACCATCTCATTATCTTATCGTTTTTTATTTTAGATTTATGTTTTTTATCATACATGTAACTAATGCTTTTTTGATCTGTAATTACTTCAAAATGTCTGCCTAAAAGAAAGTGTCTCCATTCTCTAAGGGCTTCCACTACTGCAGCAGCTTCTTTTTCTACAGGAGGATAATGGATTTCGTTAGGATTCAAAGTTCTGGAAAAGAAGGCTACTGGTCTTCCTTTTTGGTTAAGTGAAGCAGCAATACAGAAATCACTAGCATCTGTTTCTACAACAAAGGTTTCATTTGGGTCTACAGAAACCAAAGCTGTATCTTTAAGATCTGACTTTAGTGTTTGAAAGGTGCTTAAGACAGAAGGCAGTACAGGAAATGTAGTATTTCTGCTCAATTCTCTCATCTTGTCAGAAGATTTGGGGATGAACTTACAATAGTAGGAAAACATACCAACGATGCATTTCTGTGATTTCAAATTGGTTGGTGGAGACATTT
Organism: Morbakka virulenta; assembly: GCA_003991215.1. Taxonomy (NCBI): domain Eukaryota; kingdom Metazoa; phylum Cnidaria; class Cubozoa; order Carybdeida; family Carukiidae; genus Morbakka; species Morbakka virulenta. The sequence continues at coordinate 574,205 of RDPX01000071.1, read as the reverse complement.
CTAATAGTGGTTTTAATCTATTGTAGTCAGGTTGAACATTATTGTAGGAGATTGTGTAACCAAGGAGGATAATTTCTGTAGTAGACAAAATGCTTTTACTTTTGTTAAAAGTAATATTATATTTCTTTGATGTTTCGTAAAAATTCTTCAGGTATTGGTCATACTCTTCTTTTGTTTTGCCGCAGATGGTGACATTGTCAACAAATGCAAAGATATCTGATAATTTTTCCTTGTTTAGGATGTTAGGCATAGGATATGCATCTAGATCAGTAAAAATGCTTATAGTGTTACTATAATCTATTACCATGCATTTCTTATGGTTTCTTCCATTTGTTTCTAAGACTTGTACACACCAAGGTGACACTGGCGGTTCAATTACTTCTTCTTTTAACAGTTTAGCAACTTCTTGTTTGATGAACTCCTGGTCTGGTTTGGTATATCGACAAGATTTAGTAGTGATAGGTTTGATTTCTTTCCACATGTTTGTAAATAGTGGTGGCGGAGATACTTTCATGGCTGGGAATTCATTAGCAACTGTAGCGCCAAGAATCCGTTGGTTATTATTAGGGTTGAGTATTAAGTCATCTCCGCTACCATTAAATTCAAAGACTACTTTTTTGTGCATTTTTAGTAAGTCCCTTCCAATGATCATATCAATGAATGATTTTTGTAGAACTTCCACTACTACACTAGTATGTACATGATCACTAATGGCAACATCTACAACTACCTCTCCTATTATGTTTGCTTTAAAAGATGGATCTGCTAGAGTCACTGTTCCATGTTTAGGTATTACATACAAATTGAGTCTTTCTGCAGTCTTTTTACATATATAGATCAACTGCCAGAATCGATCATGGTATTTACTGGACTGTTGTCTACTTGACATTCTTGGAAAATAACTTCTCTGTTGCCTAGTCATAAAAGGGAAGGTTGAGCTTGTGAAGCTGAGTGAATAGCTGCTAACATTTAGTTTGATTTGGACACTTTTGCCCAATGACCACGTTTCCACACTTTTTGCACCTGCTGTTTTGTGCAGGACAATTTGAATGTGCATGGCGTGGGTATCCACAGAAGTAGCATAATTCTTTTTCATTCTCTTTTTGGTCTTGGGGATCTCTTTTCTGATTATTTTCTTGCTTGGATTATCATTTCTAATTGCCACTGTTAGGGTAGAGGAAGGATCTTCAGAAATAACTGCTGTGATAGGTGATTCATATGGAGCAGACTGCTTTTGTGTATGTTCTAACACCCTAGCTTGTCTAAAACTTCTGCTGGAGTTAGGGTACTACTTTCTAAAAGACGTTGGTGAATGGTCAATGAGGTAAGTCCATTGATAAACGCATCTCGTGTATATTGATTTTTATTCTCTTCAGCATTGACAGTCTTGAAATCAAATGTTTTGGCAAGGCAATACACTCAAGATTCTGAACGTAAACATCAACTGTGTCAGTGTTTTGTTTGCAAGAGATCAGTTTGGTGACAGCTATATATTTCGCTCACATGTTTAGTATAGGCTGTATCTAGGGCTGCAATGGCTGCATCGAAGGTTGTAGTATCACTAATGAGTTCATAAACATTAGCTGACACATTGTTTACTAAGCCAAAATATTTCTTCCTTTCTTTGACTGCCTCAATATCTTTGTTGCTTACATTCATTTCTAGGTAGATACTAAAGTCAATTTCCAATGTCTATACAACTTTTCAGCATTTTGAGCATTGGGCTTGGTATCAAATTCTTCAGGATGTAGTAGTTTATCCATGGTGTAGTAGAAATAAGGTAGATAAAATTTATCAGAACCAGAGTAACAAGATGTGTATTGTTCAGTGTAGGCTTTTATCTACCTAAATGAAACAAATAAAACATTAATATATATCAATCCAGGAGGTTATTCTTATCCAAATAAACCCTGGGAATATTTTGTTAAAAAAGATATTTGAGTAGAAGCTACACTTGGTAGTCTGGCTCAAAATCAAATTCAACAGAAAAGTAGCATTACATAATTTACAAATGATGTTGATAACAATTACACTACTGTGTTGGCTCAAGATTTATACTTATCTAAACCACAAATATGCAGATACTAATAAACAATCTTAATTTTCTATTCATTCCATCCATGTAGTCCCAAGTTGTACTATATGATGATCATATTGTAGTTCTTCCGGGAGGGACAGGTCAAAAATCAAATGCCAGCCAATGGTTCTTCTAATGCTGTTACTTTAAATTGATTCAAAAGTGTTTCCATGCTAACAGACAACTATTCAAAACATTAAAAAGCTATAAATTTGTAACTTACCTTTTCATTGCCTTGGTTCTCAGCATTCAATACCCAATAGCCATAGGTTTTTATTCTTATAAACATACTGTTAACATCTCTAAAACTGTTCATTCCTAATGACCTGCAGGAAAGGATAAAAAAAAATGCAAACCCCTTCTTGAAAATATAACCAAAGGAATTGTCTGGCAATGTTTTGGTATTTTTTGGATTGATTCCTGCAGTTCAGACAGTTTTATTAGCGAAGGTGCTTTCAACAAACTTCAAATTCCAAAACTCCCATCCAACAAAACTGTTTTTCTTGCTCTCACCTCCATGGAATCGACAGTTATCGGGAGCTGTCAGTTGAATCTTTCGTTGAATGACCNGCATTCAATACCCAATAGCCATAGGCTTTTATTCTTATAAACATACTGTTAACATCTCTAAAACTGTTCATTCCTAATGACCTGCAGGAAAGGATTAAAAAAAATGCAAACCCCTTCTTGAAAATATAACCAAAGGAATTGTCTGGCAATGTTTTGGTATATGAAAATGGGAAGGAAAAGGAAAAAGAAGGGTTCAAATGGTTGACAGGAAATTTTTCAAGTTTTCTTGAAATAAACTCGACTATGAATATAGCAATATCATCATCATCATTATCATTATCATCATCATCATCATTGTGCGATCTCAGTCGAGATGATGGAAATAAGAACCTTCCTCCAGTAATCTCGGTCTTCCATAGCTGCTTTAAAGTCTTGACCTGCTAAGCCTGTATCTATTATAATGGCATCTAGGAAAGTCAATTTGCCAGACGATTTCCGATGAATTGGAGTTTCCAAAGTATTAGTGATGAAATTACTTCTGACGTTGCTCTATGGCAATGGCCTGCAAATTGAACTCTTCTAGATTTGACCAAACTAGATACTGGTGAAAGGTTGCCATAAGATAGCAATAAGACTGAACTGGGGGCATTAGCATACATGGTTCTTGCATGCATTTTAATATGCAAGGGTTTGGGTAGAAATTGTGAAAATGTTTAGAAACTAGCCAATGGTTTAATAGTGTCATAACTGACAGCTAGTACATAATTAATGTCTAGCTTTAAATCTATTAACACAATCAATTTTTATTGTACTCCCAACTCAAAATTGAGGGGGCTAGGAAATGCTAAATCATCCTAAAAATATGTGTCATGTTTAAAGTAGGATAATTAATAAATGCTATATACTGATGATAAAAATTCTCTTTTAAAATGTTTAGTTCACATGCCTTAAATTTCAGAACTTCATTCAAATTTTTAAACATTTTTTAAACCATGGAGGCTTAAACTCTTTAAAAGCCAGTCATACAGGAAGGATTTTTTAAAATATTGATGTTCTTACACCCAATATCCAAGCATTAAATTATTATGCCAAAATCATTAATACTTAATTTACTTTTCAGTGTGAAGTTTTCTACAAAGTAGGGTTAGATGGGTGAAATCCTTTCTCCACTCTTGGTGATAATGTGCAAGGCCCTCCTTGGTCCTCAGTGCATACATATCTTTTTGGACTGTCTTGACCCATGTCATCTTAGGTCTTCTATTTTGACATCTACCTCCATCCATCAGTCCCATGTTAATACCAGCAGTTCATACTTCTCTCTTCTTTATTTTTACCCAAACAAACATTACCTGTTGCAATGCATTGACAATTCACAATCCACACCTTTATGCTAATCTAGCACTTTTAACTCTGCCTTCCAATTCCACAGGCCATGAAACAGATTATCAACTGGTCACAGCTCAGGTACACTTCTTTAATTGCTAAGTGAGTAATCATGCTCATGAATATTGAGCAACGCAAAGGAAATACATGCCTCATGAGCAGGAAATTTTCATCAATGAGGTGCATCTGTTGTTTAGCAACCCCACAGTCTAATGCCAATTGCACCTGGCTTCAACCACTTTTAAGAGGACTATATTTTCAACCCCAACATTTATTTCAATCTTATCACCACATACAGGGAAGACCCATCTCTCTTGCAGAGAAGTAGAGAGGTGGTTGAGATGTTAAGCAGGAGAAGGGTGGGCATCTGCTCTGTACAGGAAACATGCTACAGGAACAATGGCTACACCACCTTTGGGTCAAATGAACAGAAGTACAAGTTTTGGTATAGTGGCCAGGAAGATGGAGGTGGTGGTGTGGGCATAATGGCAAGAATAGAATTACCAGAGAATGTGCTGGAAGTTGTGAGATATTCTGAGAGATTAATGAAATTGAAGGTCATATTTGTTAAGACATATCTCATAGCTTAGGACTAAAGGACTAAACATGCCAGGGCAGATTTCTATGAGAAGTTGGAACATGAAAGTGATCACATTCCACTTAGCAACTATCTGTTGGTTTGTGGTGATGTGAATGGACAAATTGGCACAGATAGAAGTGGTTATGAAGAGATACTCAAATGATATTGTTTTGGTGAAAGAAATTCAGAAGGAGAAACTGTACTGGACCTTTGTAAAAATCATAACTTGAGAGTGCTCAATACATATTTCAAGAAGTCAAAAAAGAAGCTTATTACGTATAAAAGTGGAAATGTGGAAACACAGTTGGACTTGATCATGATGAGGCNACGATATAATGGAATCATTTGGAACGCTGTCCGACTGGCGTTAGGATCCAATTAGTTACCTGTCACCCAATGGGAGAAGGTAGTACCGGATGTCCTACATTCTATCAGTTCGTTGCTGTCAACTGCTACGAACACCACCCCACATGAGCGATTCTTCAACTTCCAACGAAAATCCAGTAACGGCACCTCACTTCCTTCTTGGTTATCTCCAGGACCTGTTTACCTTCGTAAATTCGTACGTTCCAGTAAACATGAAAATTTAGTTGAATCAGTCGAGTTGACCCATGTCAATCCAACTTATGCTTATGTTCGTCACAAGGAAAAAAAGAGAAATGACATTGTCTGATTGCTATGCACCTCCTGGAGAATCTTATCTCACACAACATAGGATTGTCTGTAAAGTAATTTACATCAGAGATTTGAAGAATCCTAAAAGAAGACTAGTAAAACACATTAAATTGTGGGAATTAATTATAAAGTGAAGATACAAGAGAAAATGACATGGAGCAACACATCAATCAACCAGTTAGAGAATAACATCAAAGAAGCTGCTGAGGAGGTGTGCAGATTGACAACAGGTAGAAGAGGCTGGGAAAGAGAAACTTGGTGGTGGTGTGAATATGTACATGAGGCCATAAAAAGGAAGGAATTTGCCTATAAACTCTGACAACAATCAAGGTCTTAAAACAGGCAAGGAACAGTACAGAGAAGAGAACAGAAAGGCCAAGAGAGCAGTAGCAAGAGCCAAAGGAACAGCCTGGACAGAACGGTCAGCAGAACTAACAACAATGGAGGGAAAGAACAAGATGTTCAGAGTTGCTACACAGATAAGGAAGGATAAAAAGGATGTTGTTGGAACCAACTTCATAAAAGGCAAATGGTAATATATTAATTGAACAGGAAGAAGTGAGTGAGAGATGGAGAAGTTATTTCTCAGAGTTGTCAAATGTTGAAAATGAAAATGACATAGAGCATGCTCCACCAGTAGAGGGACCAATGGAGATTTACACTAGAGAGGAAATTGAAACAGCAGTGCCATTTTTATAGCAAGGCAGCTCCAGGAGAAGTATCAAGAGAAGAAAAAGAATCTCTACTACATATTTGTTGCTTTGGAAAAGGCGTTTGACAGAGTTCCACAGAGAGCAATCACATGGCCCCTGAGAAGGCAAGGAGTACCAGAGAGACTTGTAGATCAAGTGATGGAACTACATAATGGATCAAGATCACAGGTAAAAGCAGGAGAGGAGTCAAAAGACTTTGATATGCAGGTTGCAACCTGCATATCAAAGTACATGAAGGATCAATGATGAGCCCCTTACTATTCATACTAGTGGAGGGGGCAACAAAGGAATGTAGAAGAAGAACCCCCTGGAGGCTGATTATTTAGTCCTGACAGCAGAAAGTAAGATACAGGTGATAGAGATGTTCAATGATTGGAGAAATGCACTGGAAAAAAGAGGAATGAAGGTTAATATTCATAAGACCAAGTTGCTGATAAGTGGAAAAAGAGGAGAGGTAATCAGAGCTGTGGCAAGGGAGTTGGCATCAACTCAATTCTGTGTGGAGGATGTGATTATTGGTGTCACAAAAGATGTTCTGGACTTACAAGAGTGACAGGAGTACAAGATTTAAGATGCAGGAGATGCACAGCAGAGTATGTTGAGGTGGAAGCACTGGAACATCTACTGACTGATGGATGTGTGGTTAAGGAAGTCTGGGAGTTCTGCTACTTAGGGGAACTCCTTGAAGTAGATGGCAGTGCAGTGCAAGCAGTGAAGATGAGAATCGCAGTGGTATGGATAAAATGGAGAGTGATATCAAGCCTCTTGAAAAATAAACACATTCCACTGAAACACAGAGGAAACATGTATGCTTCATGCATCAGGCCAGTGTTGTTCTATGGAGCTGAAACTCAAGGAATGACACAGAAGCTTGTACAGAAGATGATAAGCTGCAATAGGAGGATGCCATGCTACTTAGCAGGAGTAAAGCTGACAGATAGGGTTAGAAGTGAAGAAGTAGCTTGGAGGTGCAGAGTAAGACAATTGGGTAACATCCTGGCATCATCCCGATTGAGATTGTATGGGCGTGTGTGTAGTAGGGAAGATGGTGACTCACTAAAAACAGTAATAAACTGGGAAGTACCTGGAAGAAGACCTCCAGTAAGATATGACTGTCTGTGGTCTAGTGGAGGAAGATGTCTGGGATAGAACCAAGTGGAGAACTCTATCAAACCATCAAACCCCATGAAAAGGGAAAAGAAGACATTAAACAGAGAAAGCAGAAAAAAAGAGTAAAGTAAGTTTACTCCACCTCCTGCCAAAAATTCAACAAGTACTATCAATAAAAAAACACAGAATTCATTTTTTTCTTGATACAAGGGCTTTTGTTTTCCCTAAAGTGATGTTCAAGCCTCTGTATACCACAACAATCTTCAAGATGTAGAACTGCTCCATAATTTCCTCCTTGGCCTTTGTAGTCAGCACAAGTTTGTTTGCATAGATCACATTCTATGACATCCCCTTCTACTGTTTCTGGTTGCCTCTTTATCACCTTAAGAGCAGGGGGGGATGAGGCAGACCCATAATAAACACTAACAGGATATTGGTAGGGTCAGATACACTTCCTGCAGCAACAACACTGGACTATGAACCAGATTATAACTCCACTACTAGCTGGTAAAGCTTCTTGGGTACTTCCTTCTCTATGCCTACCTCAGAGAACTGGATAGCACCTATCAAATGCCTTTTCTAAATCAAAAGAGATAAGATGTATTTTACTCTTTTCAGTAAGTTTTTGTTGGATCTCTCTCAAATTGAATAATACATATGTTGTGGAGTGATTTGGATCAAAGCCTGGCAATGTTGACTATTGCTTAAGTCTGTCATCCAAAAGCGTTTTAGAAACCTTCACTCCATCTTGGACACAAACTGCCTTCTTAAGTACCTAAGGTGTTAAACTGGTACAAACTAAAGGAAGTATAAAAATTATTTCATGTACCAATGCCTGGCCTGAAACAAACTGGCTGAAAAGGAAACATTTACTTATAGGTACTGAAAAGTTGTTCCTTACATGTTGTGCATAGCAACTGAATGTTATTAGAAATCCAATGGATCAATAGTAGTACCTTTATTCCTCATAAAAGGTCACTAGAGGAGTGATCTCATCCTTTAAGTCTTGGCCATAATGTCACTCTACCTCATTTGATAAAAATCCCTGTCCATTAAGTGTCACATAAATTCTTATATCCCAGCAGGCTGATTCCACTTCCAAAGACTCAGTGTGCTGTCTGCATTGTTTAAAAGCTTTTTCCTAACTAACTCACCTATAGGGCTGAGCATATCTTATGCTTAATGCCTTCAAGTTGCTGAATCATCATGATGCTACAACTAGGATGAGGGTAGAGTTCAGCCACAACATGAAATATATTGTTTTCTTTTCTACCACAAAGAGTCCCTTTCAAACAAAAAGGTCATTTGATGGTAACTCTTTGCAGTGGGGTTTCTGTCTATCTCCTCACTTGATCATATTTGTGATAAAATATACAGTTTTCTTAATTTTTATACAACAATTACTTCTTCTTTAAGTATTCTTTAGGTTTACCTGACTTTGAAGTAAAAGCAATATTGGCTTCAAAGCATAGCCATAAACAATACTGGAACCTTAGAGTTGTTCAGAATGGTAGCCTTGGGCTTATAATTTGATTGCTGCAAGCCAGGGCCTTTTCAGGCTTTTTCTAATTTCCCCATTTTTCTTTTCCCCGAAAAAAAACTTTGTTAAAAAAACTCATATTTCTTTATAGCAATAGTGGGTAGCTTCATACAAATGAAACAATGTTCAAAGTAACTTAAAGCCTCAAATATGTAACAAATAATACAAATATAATTTTAAAAGTTCATTCAAATTATATTTGAACACCCATATTCCCCTCCTCCCATTTTCCTCCCTGCCGCACTTCTTTTATAACATTTTACCTGAAAGGAAAAAATTCTAAAATCACAGTATGTCGCGAAAAATTGTTTATGATACAAATTATTCAGTATTTATTTTTATTTTCACATCACTCTGCTGACAGTAAAATATTTCAGAAGTAAGGAAAACCAAATTATTTGTTTAAAATATCCATTTTAAGCATTAAATTTTAATTATATCACCATAACTTCATCTCAATGAATTCAACTGCCAGAAGAATCAACAAAATCACATAAAGAGAACGCATTCTCGTGTTATTCGTTTTATCACAAGAGTCAAAAGAACCATAACCTGCGTTTAGTTTTCCCAAGCATTTCAATCAAGGGAAAGGAGAAATTGGTCTCCCTGAAATGAGATTCACTGGTGTGGTTATGGGGCTTGTTGTTTAATTCTTCTGCAATGATTACAATAATCAGCAGTTACAGCCCCAAGTGGGAAAAAATAAACTACAAAAATGGCTACCTTCTGCAACTACTTACCTTGCAAATGCGTCTCCACTGGGCTTAGTAATAAATGTGTCAATAAATAACTGCCCATCGCTTACTTGGCATCTGTACATAGACACTGAAAGGTTGCAATTCCTTTTTGATTTCTTCTTGATTGGAAGCAATGTAAATACACTATCGCAAATGTTATTTACATGACCTGCAATGGGGTAGTTTTTCTCACATCCGTAATTTTGTCTAATTAGAACATCCTTTAGGATCCACTTCGATGATATAACTGCCATAGCTCTGAGCTGGTTTCACGTTTGTGCAAATTGCACTGCATAATCGTTGAGCTTCTTTTGGGGGAGAATTCTCCGTCTCCCATTAAAAGTGCTCCCTGTGCAGGTCACATCAGATCTGAACGGGGTCACAGGAAATAAAGGGGAAATTCATGGAAATAAATGCACTGAAATTTTTGAAAAATGTTTGTTTCTTCTGTTTTTTATTGTCTCTGTCTACATCTTCCCATATGTGACATTTACACATACACAGCTAAAAGTGTTTTTTTGTATTTGAAAGATAATTGATATGCAGGATTTTCCATGCAATTTATCAATGTGAGTGCTGTGAGGAAAAATAAGATGTTGAAAGCAGAACACATAAAAAACAAAACGATTCAACTTAAAAAGCAATGTAATAGGGGGGAACGAAAACAAATTGCACTGAATCAAAAATGACACTGAATACAAGACCATAAAAGTTAGATGAAGCTGGTCCACTCTCCAAGATCCCCACCCCCACCAACATTCTACAAAAAAAGCTAGTGAGCATGATGTCTGAGAAAAAAGTATATTGACGATTTTTTTAATTAACTTTCTGTAGCCTAATTCGTCATACACAAATTTTTAATAGTTTTTATCTTTGGTCAATTTAACGTTTCTTCTGATCTGACTGAGTTCAACTCAAATTTACAGGTTATTTAAACCAAAGTATTTAAAAGTAAACTCGGGGTGTATGGGGAGCTCAGGAGAAGTGCCAGCCCGTAGTAACCAGCAGCCGCACCCTATTCGTAGGATGGATGGAGCCACTGGTCTCCAAATGACTCCCAACGCTCACCGATGGCTCCAAGTAGCTGCTTGTGCACGGCAGCGGCTACACCCTGAAAACCGTCTCGGCTGGCACGAAGATGCCACGGCAGGGGCATCGGATACGGAGATGGGCGGAGGAATGAGTGGTAGCATCAAAGGTTATCTCTTAGCACATGCAAGAGCTAGTACTCGGTCCAACCAAGGAATGGTCTGGCCACTGCCGGAGTCCACTTACTCGTAAAACAAGTGTTTCTGTCAGGCCCAGCCAGCCGAGTGTAAAACCCCTGGCTGATAAAGAATGATGAATTGCGACCAGTCTAATTCAGATGAAGTTAGGACGTCCTCCTTNTTGTGCACGGCAGCGGCTACACCCTGAAAACCGTCTCGGCTGGCACGAAGATGCCACGGCAGGGGCATCGGATACGGAGATGGGCGGAGGAATGAGTGGTAGCATCAAAGGTTATCTCTTAGCACATGCAAGAGCTAGTACTCGGTCCAACCAAGGAATGGTCTGGCCACTGCCGGAGTCCACTTACTCGTAAAACAAGTGTTTCTGTCGGGCCCAGCCAGCCGAGTGTAAAACCCCTGGCTGATAAAGAATGATGAATTGCGACCAGTCTTACTTACTACTTACTTACTGCGTCGAGCTAGCTCGACGCAGTAAGTAAGTAGTAAGCGACGCGCAACTTCACCCCACCCCACCCCCGGAAGGTGTGAGAAGTAAGCAAAGGGTATCGCAGAACGTCCGGCCTCGGTTAAAGAAGTTAGAAGATGAGGACTGGAACATGGAATGTGAGATCGATGACTGGAAAAGGAAGAGAATTAGTGGAAGTGATGAAAGCAAGAAAGGTTGACATATTGTGCGTGTAAGGAGCTAAGTGGAAAGGAGACAGATCGAAGGAACTGGGAGAAAGATTTTAGATCATTTATAAGGGAACTGAGAAAAGGAGAAACGGGGTTGGCATTATCCTGAGTGGAGAGCAGAAGGAAAATGTGGTTCAAGTCAATCGGGTCAGCGGCAGGGTGATGAGCATAAAGATTGCAACTGAGGATGGGCTCCTGAACGTAGTGACTGCATATTCTCCACAAGTTGGCTGTGGCGATGACGAAAAGGATGAGTTTTTCAGAGAGCTAGAAGATGTTATAGACAAATACCACCAACAGAGAAAGTTGTCATTGGGGTGGACTTGAATGGACATGTTGAGAAGGATAGACATGGGTTTGAAGGTTGTCAAGGAGGAAAAGGTTTTGGTAACAGAAAAGAAGAAGGTGTACAAATCTTGAGTATGGCGGAAGCATTAGACATGGTTATTGCGAACACGTAGTTTGAGAAAAGGGAAGAACATAAGGTGAGGTACAAGAGTGGAGGCAATAAACGTCAAACAGACTATTTGCTAGTCCAAAAAAGATATAGGCGATGGATCATAGACTGCAAAGTAATTCCAGAAGAAACTGTTGTGTCACAACACAGATTTCTAATAATGGATCTAAGGTGGACGAGGAAAAGAAAACGCCAGAGGAGAAGGAAAACGCAGATTAAGACCTGGAAGTTAAAGGATGAACAGATAGGAACAACTTTCAAAACGGCAGTAAGCACGAAGAAAAGACCAGCCACTGGTAAGGGCAATGCAAACCAAGAGTGGGAGCGGATGAAAGGTATTACCAAAGACGAGGCTAAGCAGGCATGCGGGAAGAAGGCAGCTTCTAAGCCAACTGGAAGAGACTCACGGTGGTGGAACGATGAGATACAAGAAAGCATTCAGAAAGTTGAAAGAAGATAAAAGTGATGTGGCCCTGGAAAGGTACAGAAAGTGTGAAAGAATGGTAAAGAAGGCTGTGGCAAAGGCAAAGGAAGGAAGCTGCAAGAAATTGCAAGAGGTATTGGAGAGCAAGGAGGGACAACAGAAAGTGTTCAGTATAGCCAAAGTGCGGGAAAGATCTAGAAAGGATATGGGAGATCCCACCATTGTGAAGGAATAAGATGGAAATCTGTTGACAGTGGATATGGAATTCAAACAAAGGTGGCTGGACTATTTCAAGCAGTTATTGAACACTATGAGTGCCCTTGAGCAGCTGGAGGTAGAGGAAGCAGTTGCAGGTCCAGTGGAAGAAATCACAGTAGAGGAGGTGCAGACAGCACTAGGAAAAATGAAGAAGGGAAAAGCACCGCGACCATCCGAGGTTACGAGCGACATGATCAAAGCGTTAGGAGAGGAAGGAACCATGTGGCTAACGGAAATCATCAGGAAAGGTAATCAAAGGATGTTTATGGCCTTTGTGGGCTTAGAACAGGCATACGACCGGATCCCAAGAGACGTTGTATACTGGTGTCTACGGAGGAGGGGAGTACCAGAAAATATTGTTAGAGTGGTGCAAAGCTTGTACAGTGGAAGCAAGACCGTTGTAAGGACCCCCGTAGGCGAGACCGACCAGTTCGTCATTGAATTCGGCTTGCATCAGGGCTCAGCACTAAGCCCTTTCCGGTTTGCGGTGGTCATAGACACAATCAGTGCAACGGCGAGACAAGGTCTACCAACAGAACTTCTCCATGTAGATGATCTCGTGATCACAGCGGAGAGTGAAGCTGACCTGCAAAGAAAACTAGCACAATGACAGAGATCATTAGAAAGGAATGGACTGAAAGTAAATGCAAGGAAGACAGAAACAGCAAAGATGAAGGAGAGGAGTGACACATGGTAGATGCACAAGGGGACCCGATAAATCAGGTAGATCAGCTCTGCTACCTTGTTCAATTGTAGAGGAACGAAGAGGGTGTAGTGAGGAGATCAGGAACAGAATCAAGAGAGCGTGGATGAAGTGGAGGGAAACAACTGGAATAGTGTGTGACACTGGGATGCCAGTTATGACGAAAGTGAAGATATATAAGTGTGTGATCAGACCAGTGCTGTTGTACGGATTAGAGGTGATAGCATTGAGAAGAGTGGAAGAGAGAGCACTAATGTCGACTGAGATGAGGATGTTAAGATGGATGAAAGGTCTGTCTCTGCGGGAGCACCGAACTAACGAAGATGTTCGAAAGTTCACGAAGGTTACCAGTATACGAGAGAAGGCAAGAGAAGCAAGGTTTCGCTGGTATGGTCACGTCATGAGAATGGAAGAAGGGATGGGGATAAAGAAGGCATTCGACAGCAAGGTAGAGGGCAAGAGGAGCAGGGGAATGCAGAGACTGAGATGGAGCGATGTCATCAAGAAATATATGGAGGAAGTTCGGGCGACAAAGGAGGATGCCAAGGACAGGCAAAAATGAAGAAGACTGTGTCGAGCAGCCAACCCGACCTGACCTGTTGGAAAAGGCCGAAAGGAGAAGAAGAAGATTTAACAGTAAATTCAATAGTTTGTACGAAACGGGAAAATATTCAAATTGTCATTTGATAACAATATGTTATATAGAGGATCAACTTGCAAAGATCTTGAGACAAGACTAAAATGGCATTTATTGTATAATAGAAGTCAAGTATAAAAAAATAGAAACAATAACTCCAAGAGAGAGAGTTGATAATAATCAATAATTAATAATTATTAATGCTCCCAATAATGATAAAAATCTCTTGAAAAAGTAGAAAATGCATATATAGAAGAATATATTGAAACATATGGCAAACTATTGTTAAGCATTAAAGGTAATCCATTGTAAAAAGTTAAAAATGTAGAATATAGAGTAAATATAGAAACACAAAAACCATTTAAACAAATAAGAACGATATGAAAAATAAACAATTCTATTTTGACACTATAATAGATGGAGAAAGATATAAAACCGTGGATAGGTATGATAAAACTTCGAAGGATAAAACATTAAAGAATATAAATGATCAGAAACAATCAATGACAAACGAAGTGACAACTTCGAGTAAATACTCTCTAATATATATTTAATAAAGTGCTATTAATACAAAAATAATTACTATGTTAATCTTGAAAACACTGCTTATTTTATGAGCTATAGTTTCTTATAGTTTAAAGTCTCTAATACTCTATTATAATAAGAGTTTTAAACAATGTTATGATCGAATGCTTAAGAATCAATTTACTTTTTGTTTTTTAGGGGGTTGCGATCCTTTTATTTTTCTTTACTAATTGTTCGAGCGAACTGAGCGAGCGAGATCTCCTTACTAAAGGAAGGAAAATCGGAGCTTTAAAACTGAGTTTGCTTCGAAACGGCTGAAGATATCAAACAGCTTATGAAACAAAATTTGTTCAGAATGGCCAACTTTTTTGGGGGAAAAAAAGAAAGAAAACTAAAGAGTGTATAATCCGCCATGCTGTTGTGATTTGTAGATTCCAATGTTGTTTTGTTTTATTAGTCGGCACGATGGTCCAAAGCCCACCCTAATATTGATGCATATTTCATATTTCATTTTTGTTATATCAGAACAACATCTCTAGAAGGGTTGTCAATCAAGCTTAAAGAACTCATCCACCCCACCCCACCCTCATTATTGCTCAGGAGAAATTGGTTCAGCAACTTTGAGATCTTGATGGGAATATATCCCATTAATACACTTGCTTTTTCCTCCGCATTGAAAAAATAAACAATAATAGCGTTTTTGTTATTTGAAGCATTAGTTATGTTCAAAAGATTTTCATCTGAAATTAACTTATTCAGCGTCAGATTCATTGACCGAGTGAGGAAGAAACAAAACAAACACCACAACTATTTCCCTTAAAACAGGCATCAACATTGCTTATTATGAAGTATTCTATCATTATACAAGTACGCAACAGATACATGCAGAAGCAAGAAAAGGCTGTCTCTCTCATTAGTTTCAACTGCGAAAGAAATGTGGCAATAGTAAAAAATAAGCAAGGGTCCTTATATTTATAGCCTAAAATAAACAACAAAAAACGGTAAAGGTATGTGGTTGGCTGCCATTCCTTCCAGTTTAAAAATTGATGCCAAAACATATTCATGGTGACTGAAAAAGCAAGACGGAACCAAGGTAAAACCGTACATTGCATATAAATGTTCGACTAGTGAAGAAAATGTTCTAAAAGAGCACGTCAGATCGGGGTTCAGAGTTTTATTTTTTCAAGAGGATGGGTTCTTGGTACTTTTTCCTTGGGTAGAAGATTACTAGCTTGGAATTCCTTTGTAAGCAGTGAGCACCAAAGGCGAACCCTCCAACAACACAATATCCAGTGTTCCTTCCTAACAAGTGGATCCTTTTGGTTTCGACACAAGATATTGTTGAAACCAAAGTACCCAGTCCCATATGAAGAGAGAATTAGTATAGCTTCAAGACTACAGTTATAGAAGTGTTCTGCCTCCAAAGTTGGTGAGACATGGATTTCCTTGGGTCAAAAAAAAGGTACCACAATAGTTGCCAATAAGGCGATACTTGGAGTCATGAAACAGGGGAACACTGCTGGATACAGGATCACACCTGTGACTGGGAAATACAGAGATTATAGACAAGGAAAACAATACAACAACAAGAAAAATAGAAGAAACAATCAATTCCATACAGCACAGCGATCAAATCAACAGTAAGCCTCACAATCTTTCAGAAAAATTACTCTCATCACATAAAAACTTCCTTAAGATGCTGTTTACTTGAACGGACAAGTGGCCAAGTATTTCCAGAAAGAATTCACCTGAAGCACAGGAAACGTTTGCGATTTGCTTCAGACATTCAAGAAGCTAAATCCTGACTTTCGGACGTACTAAGCAAAGAATACTACAAAGCAATAACTTCATACAGAAATGATGCTTTCAAAAAAAGTACTCCCCATCAAGGCAAGACACCAAAACCAATCTACGAAACTGAAACGAAAATTTTTACCAGGCCCAAACCCCACAAACAAGCCTCACTGTTAACCTCTCTAGTCGGACACTTCATCAACAAAAGAATCATTTCTTGTGAAATGTATTGACTTCTGTGTAAATTGCAAGACCATTCAAGCAAAAAAGAGACTGCCTCTGTAGTTAGAACACCAGTAAAAGACCCTCTCAAAAGTGTAACAGACACAATCCGACCAAAAAGAAGCCAATGACAGCCAATGGCAACCCAATGACAACATCATAAGAAAACATGTGCTACCAAAAGCCTGAAGAGAGATTATTCGACCGTCATTTATTTATTTCTTCCATGCTTGTTTGTATGTTTGGTGTTTCGACCGCCGTCAAAATTTTCATGTTTATCAGATAGTAGCCAATATTCACTGACGAAGAATTGTAAGTTGTATGATCGAAATTAATTTATGGATTTAATGTATATGTCATAAATTCACATGCTGTAGGTTATGTAGTTCAGTATTTCCCATGGTAATTTAGTTATTTTCATGCATTTAAAAGATTTTCGTTAAGTTATGAGTTATTGAAATAAACAACCATGCACATCCAGCTGGTCTAGTTTTCCAAGAATCACTTTACTTTCATTTTCGTGTTACAAGTTTCTTCTCCTTCTGAAGGCAACCCCAATGCTAATCCAGACCAGTCGGCTGATAAACTGCTGAACATTTTTTTTGTTTCGTGCCTGTCGTATTGTACCGGAAAAAACGACCCCGTTTACTTCACTTATCTTTTTTTGCGTGCCTTTCTTTTTGCCTTCCCCGTTTCCATTTGCCTTGAGGTAGTTTGGTCATAATAACCGTTGCTTCTAGCAATGTGCCAGAAGTATCTGAGCTTCTTTACTTTGACGTCGTTCTCCAATCTTCAGCTGTCTGTCCTCCATAGAAAGGATTTGTTCTCCTCAACCTCGGCCCCGTGCAGCAATTAGCAAGAGATTTCCTGAGCAAAGTGGAGAATGCAAGCAAAGGAAGGAGGACTGATGCTACATCCTGGTATAATTAAATGCATAAAATTTAAAGTTGTTCTCTTCATTCTCAGCCCAATGTAGCAATTACCAAGAGGGTCATTCCAGACGAGCCACACATTTGTCGAACTAGTGTACAGTTCGCCACAGTGGAATGGTTTTGGATAAAAATTCCTTTCCATTCGACTGCTCCTAAACTTCTCAAATTTAAGGAGATCGGATTTCGTTGATCCAAGGTCAATTTCTCCTGTGAATCTGGTGGATCACAATGGCTGACTTAAGAGCTTTTGTCACTTCTGCCCACAATTTTCTTTCAGTTTTCAATTGTCAATTGAGGAAAGTAAAAAGTGAAATGAATGTGACGAACAATACATATTAAAATAGCGAGTTAGATATCCTATGACTTTCACAGTGTAAAAGGAGTCTGGTAATAAAGCCTGTTGTCAAATTACATTGGTTGAAAATTCCAAACATGTTTTTCCAAACTTAACTTGGTTGACTAGCTATTAAAACTTCACAATAAGCATTTAGATTTTCGATGTGATATAAATTTAATACAGCGCAATATTAAAGATATTTCACACAAGCTTTTTCCTGAGCTGCTGTTGGTTGTTGAATGTGTATGAGGGAAAAGGTAAGTTATATTATAACATAGTGTACCTAATTTATATTACTACAAGTTGGAAAGAGGAAACAAAGAATCTATTTTCACAGACCCAGGCTATTAAAAGAGACACTTTGATATATTGGAGAATTCTGATTAAATAAATACATAATATATTGCTCAATATTAAACCATATTTGGCGTTCTTTATTGGCCTTTTTCCTCAACTCGCATCTCATCTATGATTACACGAGGGAAGAGAGTTGCTAGTCACACGTAAACATGAAACTAAGTAAGCGGTGAGTCGAGGAATGTTCATCCGTGACTAATAATGTGTACAGACAATCAAAACATAACAGATATGGAATCTTCTGAAAATTAGGTGATGTCAACCCTGGGAAGTGGCTGTAGGTACCGGAGTACGTACTGTACTTCTATTATTACATCATTGGTTGTATCTTTTGTATTTTGTCGATCTAAAAAGAATTTGCTGCAACATAGCAGGTGCATAAAAACATAGCATGGTGCATAAAACTTGACAGATTACTTATCAATGATCCTATTGATTAACTAAGATGTTTCCTTTCATGTATAAGTAAAATATATTTTTTAAACACGATTTGCCTTTTTGCATGTAGTACAAGGATGTAAATGTGACTGGCAAGTCAGATAAGCTCAATCATTGTTATTATCACGATAACTCCTTTCTTGTCAATATAAATAGTCCTAATAATAATAATAATAATCCTAATAATAGTCCTTTATTGTAAACAGATTATTGTTTTAGAAACAAGTTGACTGACAATTACTTTGGCTAAATTTAGACATGTGAAGATTGCAATCAATTTTACATCTGCTTCTGCTAAAAGAATTTTACTAAGTATTAAGATATGATCGACCAGGCACAGAGAGAGCTGTTTACAAAAACATTTTCATTTTTTATGCTTTACTGTGACTATACTTAATTGTACTGAAAATCAAACCAATATTAAATTTTTTTTGAAATTGTTAATTATTACTTATTCAGGCTGTTCGTGAATAAAATGTTTTTCAACATTTTGGTGAAGATGGAACAAGCACGAAACTTGTCGTAGTTTTATTCTAACCGTCTTTTCTTAGCACTATTGGTCTTTCGTAGTGTATTTAAAGAAAAAAAGCAAGCTAGAACAATTTAGGTTAACAGGAAAAATCAACGAAAAAACTAAGTGGAAGCAACGACCAACATATTTGAGCCACATTAGGGCATACTCAATTTACTGTACCTAATCCATACGACTTGTAATTGGTCTGTTTGCAATGAGCATATTGAGGCAGCTACTGGCTGGGCTAGCTAAGTGTCGTCAGTAGTGTCACGAATGTACAGTATGATGTAATAGACATTTACGAGAAAAGAAAATTCGCGAACATTTGGTTGAACTTTAGATGAAATGATAAGCGAAATGGAAAATCACGAAATTTTCTCTTACTCAACTAGAAAAATGGTTAGGCCAGGAGATTGGAGTTGACCCTAGACATAAAAAGAACAAGTCATGTGATGGTGGAAATCACTCAGAATCCGAAGATTTCTGCAATCCAGCTGTTGGAGGAGAGGAACGATATTCACAGAAAGATTTATTACAGAGAAGAGCAACAACTGGATGAAAATAAAATGTTGAATTGAGAGAAACAAGTCACGAGATGGACCAAACTGAGCTGGTACCACCAAGTACATCTTATTCAAGCAATATTGATTATAATACCTATAGCAAAGATTATGACTAGCTACAATTCAATGATGAGACAAAGATTAAAAAGTAGCAACAAGATATGGACCTGCTAAGTTACAAATGTGTCTTTGAGCTCAATCAAAATCATCAAGATGAGATGAGGTAACACCTGTCCAAGTGTGACAATGCTACTTCGTGAAATAATTAATACATATTGGCCCAATATTTAATATAGCCTTTCCTAATTTGTGGTGACAAATTTGTAATAATCTCACTACTATTGGTAATAACCTCTGTTTCGCTGATTTTTACATTAAGGGGCATTCATAAATTGAATAAGTAGTACTCCAAAATTTTGACTCCTTCATCTTGTACAGAATCATACGCTATTATGCCCCTCTATGAATAAGCATGCACCTTTAATTTAAATAGTGTTTTATCTTTGGGAGCTCTATTAAAATGACGTCACGCCTTAGGGTGTGGAAGGCTCATCCAATACAGAACGTTCGTGAGACTTTTTGAGAGAAAGGGGGTTTGTCGAAAAATTATAACGCCAAGCAGTCTAAAAAGTTTTACATTCTTTTCTTAAATATCCTAATCATAATAATCATAACATAGTATTGTGCAAGGTGGCTCGAATAGTGGTCCTAAAATTCGTGGGAGCAAGCAACACAAAAGTTGGTTTACCGCTGCAAACGGAACTAGAACTTCAAGTGTTTCAGCGAACGGTATCTTGCGGTAACAATGCCTAACAAACGGTTATTACACGTAATAACGATTAACAACGGACAGTAACTAATACGTACTTTCCGTTTGGTCTGTAGATAAAATCACCACTCCTGCCTGATCAAAAGGACTATGGCAAGTGAGGTACAAAGGGTGTGCTCTATAAGTTCTCAATGTTACCAAAGGTTTTGCTTTTTTCAAAATACGCAAAAAAAAGTTGGGTTTTTTTCAATTGTCATTTTGCTTGTTATGATGTGAAGAAAAGACATATGCATTCGCAGGAACACTATAACGAACGTGCATGCACCAGATGTACCACTTGATCTCTGTTTACACCGAGATATAATTTTGTATGGAGTTCATTTGATAGTTGATATTGAAAGAGATAACATCGTAGATAATAATTACGTACTTTTCGTACCTTTTACCAAACAAAATATTGTTCAACTTTTATTTTACATATATGTGCATGAGAAAAATTTAAATAGGCCGGCCACTCAACCTGAAACACTAAAAATGAAACAACATACAGGTAAAACCAAAGGTGGAACATTTTCAACCATTGGGAATAAGAGCCTCGTTTCTCTTTCTCTGCGTTGATCTATTTCTTCAGTTCCAAAATCTAAAAAAGTGAGAGAAAAAACACACATAAAAAAACAAAAATAGACAGTCAGACTGGTACCTACTTATCAACCTGATTACATTCCTTCCCCTTCAACTCAACTTTGCGCCTTTCTCATACCCCTCTATTTTCCCTAGGTCATCACCTACTTTATTGATGATGCCAATGGATGACACTTAAGCACTTACATTTACATTTAATTTTCTTTAAATATACTTCAGGTTCACAAATATCACAAATTGTGGGATGTATTACAAATCAGTGCAAAGGATTAGAGACTGGAGTTCAACATACAGTGTGTAGAATTATCTACTAAATAGCCACTTTAATTGGATAGTTTGTCTCTATCAATCAATCAACCAATCAGTGTCACTACCTCGCAGTCGAAAGGTTGTGCACCACGTTCTGCCAAGCCAATTTATTTTCAGATAATCTTTTGGCCACTCCTGTTGTCCAATATTTAAACCGAATGGTCTTTTATGTCATCCCCCTAGATTCTCCTCGGTCTACCACGGTCTTTCTTCCCTTCAATAAAACCTTCTAAATTCAGCTGCACTAATCCACCACCGCTTCCTCTCATGATGTGACCTGCATACCTCAATTTTCTCCTTGCCAAATCTTCCAACCAATTTCCTTTCTCTCCAATGATTTCTTTCACTCTTTTGTTGGTGACATGATTGGTGTATTTAATTTTTAGGATTTTTCTATAGCATCATAACTGGAATGTATCTATCTTATTTTGAATTGCACTGTTTTAAGTCCATGTTTCACATCCGTAAGAAACCACAGATTTTACATAACAATCAAGTATCCTTTTCTTTAGGTTTACATTAACATCTCGTTTTAATAGCTCTACATTTCCAGAAAGCTGTTTTCCCCATGCTAACTCGTTTCTTCACATCACCTAGACTTCTCATATCGTAATATATCATGCTTCCCAAGTATTTATATTCCGTCACATGTTGTAATGTTTCTTTGTCTCTATGCACAACATACATAAACATTTTTGTAATCATTAGGACAGAATATTCCATCCTGAGCTCCAGGCTTCACTGTACCTTTTGTTTTTCGTTCATACAAGACTCTGTGCACTTCAAAGTCTTACGAGGTCTTAAAACATCTTTTTCTCTTACCATAGATGTCTTGATGAATCTTCAGGCTTTGGAACACTTAAACGATGGTTAAAAAGTGAGATTCTTTTTTCCTATGCCTACGTACAGCACTCACACAAAAAATTGCAACAAGGCCACATTTTAAAACAACTGAAAACAATTGAAAACCATCCAATCTTGAAATAGGAAACAAGTGTGTATTGAGAATAAAAGCGCTATTGTGCTACCAAAGCTTCCATAAGTACAGGACGATCTGAACCACACATCTAGCTTAAAAATGGATTAAAAATTTGTTAAGTTCCAGACGAATAACAACTTTGTGAAACTGGTGTACAGTTCCCCACAGTGGAAATGGTTTTGGATAAAACTCATTCCCATTCGACTGCTCCTTAACTTCTCAAATTTAAGGAGATCGGATTTCGTTGATCGAAGGCCATTTTCTACTTTGAATCTGGTTGATCACAAAGTACTCTACCCCCGATGTACTTTTAATTCCCGACTGTCAATTCAGGAAAGTAAAAAATGAAATGAATGTGACGGACAATACAGATCAAAATAGAAAGTTATATATATTCTGTGCACAAAAGGGTTTGGTAATAAAGTCTGTGGTCAAATTACATTGAATGTAAATTTCATAAGATTTGTCTCCAAATTTAACTTGGTTGACTAGCTATTAAAATTTCACAATAATCATTTACTTTTCGATATGATATAAATTTAATACGGCGCAATATTAAAGATATTTCACACAAGCTTTTTCCTGAGCTGCTGTTGGTTGTTGAATGTGTATGAGGGAAAAGGTAAGTTATATAAGAACGTGGTGTACCTAATTTATATTACTACAAGTAGGAAAGAGGAAACAAAGAATCTATTTTCACAGACCCAGGCTATTAAAAGAGACACTTTGATATATTGGAGAATTCTGATTAAATAAATACATAATATATTGCTCAATATTAAACCATATTTGGCGTTCTTTATTGGCCTTTTTCCTCAACTCGCATCTCATCTATGATTACACGAGGGAAGAGAGTTGCTAGTCACACGTAAACATGAAACTAAGTAAGCGGTGAGTTAAGGAATGTTCATCCGTGACTAATAATGTGTACAGACAATCAAAACATAACAGATATGGAATCTTCTGAAAATTAGGTGATGTCAACCCTGGGAAGTGGCTGTAGGTACCGGAGTACGTACTGTACTTCTATTATTACATCATTGGTTGTATCTTTTGTATTTTGTCGATCTAAAAAGAATTTGCTGCAACATAGCAGGTGCATAAAAACATAGCATGGTGCATAAAACTTGACAGATTACTTATCAATGATCCTATTGATTAACTAAGATGTTTCCTTTCATGTATAAGTAAAATATATTTTTTAAACACGATTTGCCTTTTTGCATGTAGTACAAGGATGTAAATGTGACTGGCAAATCAGATAAGCTCAATCATTGTTATTATCACGATAACTCCTTTCTTGTCAATATAAATAGTCCTAATAATAATAATAAT
>RDPX01000071.1:524423-550400 GCA_003991215.1 Morbakka virulenta | reverse complement strand
GGCAACTCGGTCAGAGAGTTACGTCTCAGAAGCTCTGTGCTGCACTGATGAGCCCACAAAGGGCGAAACAGTACTGTCTGCAGATTGAGTATATATATATATATATATATATATATATGTTTGTATAAATACGAATATATATATATATATATATATATATATATATGGTACAGTCGATTCGGTTAACCGTATTAGAGTGCTCGATACATAAATGCAGAGCGTAATATAAGTTATAATAAGTTGGAAAGAATAAAAAAACTACACTATACATTTCGACAAAGCTTGTCGAAATGGATAGTGTAGTTTTTTTATTCTTTCCAACTTGTTATAACTTTTATATATATATATATATATATACATATATACATGTATATGTTAGGGGCCGCGGGTAATATAAACTTTGGTAAACTTACGGAAGATAATGTTAGAACTTCACATAAAAATTGCTAGGGCGATACATTGGCAAATTGGCAAAAAAAGAAGATTAAAAATAACAAAAAAAAGAAACTCCTCTCTGGCGGGGGATGGAGCCCTACTCTCCCGCGTGACATGCGGGGATACTCACCACTATACTAATAAGGACTTGTACGGTCAATGAGCTTACCTTGTAGTAAATAAACTTTCTTAATTTCAAAAAAAGTTTTAATATTGTCTTATTTTTGTTTTGGAATTTATTTATTAAAAATAATCTTGAAATTTTTATATTTTCAATTTTATTCAAATTTTTGACTGGAGGCCTCCTTCACCTTGAAAATGGGATTGGCCGCACCCTAACGCCCCAGAATGTCAGCCTTTTTTTCTCAGATCCTCTCCCGGATAAAGATAGGATAAAGGTAGACTCACACTCCAAATTTCAGCTTCCTAGGTTCAATAGTTTATGCTCGATTGTTCTTTTCTTTATTTTACTTTACTGTCCCTACTTTTCGATTTGTCGATAATTTATCGTTTTAAATCCAAATTGGTCATAGTAGTTGACTGGTCTTGGTTTAGTTGCCAAGTCAATTTCTCTTGATCAGGACCGTACACTTTTTGCTTTTAGTTTGGAGCTGTCACTAGCCTTTCATTAACTATGTACATGAATGTTTAAAAATCATGTGTAACTTTACTTTGATTTTGATTTTGACCTTGATTTTTGTTTTTTGGAGGTGGTGGTGGTGGTGAGAAGGGGGTTTTAATCATAGATGTAAGAATTTTATTATGAGTCTTAAGCTTTTTCTGAACTACGTTTCGAAAGATAATTTTCCCACAGCTAGGCATTGGCACATTGGCGGTGAGGACCTACATGTAGACAGGGATAAAGTTGTTTCGAGGAGTAACGCCATACCTATTTTGTGTTTGTTGTATTTCTTTCCTTAATGCTGGAAGGCATATTTCTGGAAGGGTGTAGGATATACTATTGGTGTGATTTCTGTACCGTAAGCGATGGGTTGTTTCTTTTATTTTTTGTTGTTGTGCTGATTTCCTTGTCTATAATCCTTTTATTTTCCCAGTTAAAGGTGTGATCTTCTGTCCAGTAGCATTTGGTTATTTCATGATTTTTTGTGTCACTTTTTGAACAGCTCTCTTGTGTTCTTTTTCCCTTTGGCCCAAGGAACGCTTTGATTCGCCAATGTAGGAGGCAGGACAGTCCTCACATTGTAGTCTGTAAACTACGTTGTCCGTCTCTTCAAGTAGGAGTTGGTGATTTGGTTTTGACAGAATCTTCCTTAAGCTGGATGTAGTGAAGAAGGAGCATTGAATGTTGTGTTGTCGGAGATTTCGTCTTAGGTGCTCACTGGTGATGCATTGCTGAAATACTGGTCAGTGTGAGTTGGTTTACCTGTAGATCGTGACAGAAATTTTGCAACCTGCCTGCCTCTTTACTAGGACATACAGGAAGGGTATTTCTCTTTCTTCTTTTTACTCCATGGTGAATATGATGTCTGAGTGTGGAGTAAGGGAAAGAATTATACTTAACACAAGAACTGTGATAGGGTTTGTTTTAATTTAAAAAAAGAAAAACTGATTTATTTTGCAAGGTTTATTGTTGGATCAGATTTTGGGAGAATCTCAAAGTTAATTTTTGATTTACTTCTCAAATCCTTGTTAAGTTCTAAAAGTTTGAATCAACAAAAAAGGGTGTGTCTGATTCATTTTATTTACTAGTAAATGTTTTATGTATTTAATGAAGAAAAAGCGAACCGATTGCAGTTTTTGCAAAAGTGGTTACCCCAAAATGCAAAGAGCATTGAAATCAGTGTCTGATTTTATAAATGCTGACGTCAAGAAACCAGAAACAGAAACCAACCGCTTAAAAATAGCAGAAGGTGTATCTTGTTTCGAAACCTCTTGCAGAATGAAACTAATTAAGAATATTAATAAAAATATCTTGGTAAAGGCAGTGACTTGCAAAAGTTATAGAGAAGTAAATGTATTATTTTGCCAAGTAAATGGTAAGTGAAGTGGCACAAACGGCATGAGGTCCCTAGAAGTAAAATATATTTTTGTTTGGTAGTAAAATTCCACGAACGACTGCAAAAATTATACCAGGCAAATAATTCAATATACTGGAAAGAAAGAGTCCGTTCTTATGAAAACGTTTAGAGAACGAAAGCTGAACACATACTGAAAAAAATGGCTTGAAAACACTTGTACCTAAGAAGAAGAAAAGAAGGTATAAATTCTCAGGATTGACGGCAAAAGTAATTTCGTTAAACCCATGCAATGTAACCAAGCTTGCAAACAGATAAGCTACTACGTCACGATGAAGACTGCTATGCACTATTTCCGGCCATCCGACATCAGATTATTGTACGAGAAAAAAATAGGGATTGCATAAACTTTGGCAATATTTAATTTCATTAAAATTAGTTTTTAATACAATTATGTTTATAAAAACTTTTGGACTGGAGCAAAGCCATTGGATTAAGCCAATTGTTTTTGCTCCAGTCCAAGGCATAAGGCCACCAAGTGTATGAAACTGCGAGCAAAAGACAAGAAAAGGTTAAGCCAGGAAAAAAGATCACTTATCTCTAAATGTTAAGCTTCATTTATACTCCAGGACCTGATTTTTTAATTCAGAGAGCTTCGGAGAAAAATACATTAATTCAGTTGCAACTAAATCCTTCATAGTGACCTTACACGTACCAGGTTGTCTTTTCCCAATAGAAGTAAATTTTAAATGTGAGTTAGAATGACGTCCCAGCTATCAAATTTATAGGGCTCATGAAATACGGCCAAGACATTTGTAAGGGTCGAATGAATTTAATGTGTTGTGCTGATTTGTTCATAAAGCAAAGTTCTCCTTTCAAATTTCAATGTTTCAAAAGTTGATACAGTGAATACTAGACTGCTTTAATGCAATATATATATATATATATATATATAAGATATGATATATGATATAAGATATGATATCATATCTTATATTACGCTCTGCATTTATGTATTGAGCACTTTAATACGGATAACCGAATCGAAAGCTTTATATATATATATATATATCTACNAACTAATTAAGAATATTAATAAAAATATCTTGGTAAAGGCAGTGACTTGCAAAAGTTATAGAGAAGTAAATGTATTATTTTGCCAAGTAAATGGTAAGTGAAGTGGCACAAACGGCATGAGGTCCCTAGAAGTAAAATATATTTTTGTTTGGTAGTAAAATTCCACGAACGACTGCAAAAATTATACCAGGCAAATAATTCAATATACTGGAAAGAAAGAGTCCGTTCTTATGAAAACGTTTAGAGAACGAAAGCTGAACACATACTGAAAAAAATGGCTTGAAAACACTTGTACCTAAGAAGAAGAAAAGAAGGTATAAATTCTCAGGATTGACGGCAAAAGTAATTTCGTTAAACCCATGCAATGTAACCAAGCTTGCAAACAGATAAGCTACTACGTCACGATGAAGACTGCTATGCACTATTTCCGGCCATCCGACATCAGATTATTGTACGAGAAAAAAATAGGGATTGCATAAACTTTGGCAATATTTAATTTCATTAAAATTAGTTTTTAATACAATTATGTTTATAAAAACTTTTGGACTGGAGCAAAGCCATTGGATTAAGCCAATTGTTTTTGCTCCAGTCCAAGGCATAAGGCCACCAAGTGTATGAAACTGCGAGCAAAAGACAAGAAAAGGTTAAGCCAGGAAAAAAGATCACTTATCTCTAAATGTTAAGCTTCATTTATACTCCAGGACCTGATTTTTTAATTCAGAGAGCTTCGGAGAAAAATACATTAATTCAGTTGCAACTAAATCCTTCATAGTGACGTTACAAGTACCAGGTTGTCTTTTCCCAATAGAAGTAAATTTTAAATGTGAGTTAGAATGACGTCCCAGCTATCAAATTTATAGGGCTCATGAAATACGGCCAAGACATTTGTAAGGGTCGAATGAATTTAATGTGTTGTGCTGATTTGTTCATAAAGCAAAGTTCTCCTTTCAAATTTCAATGTTTCAAAAGTTGATACAGTGAATACTAGACTGCTTTAATGCAATATGTATATACATATATATATATATATATGTGTGTGTGTGTGTGTCTGTATTTCTGTCTGTCTGTCTGTTAAGTTCTGATTAAAAGCATTTTCTGCTTTAATTTTGCTTTTGGCCTATGCCCAGGACTCTGTTGTGTTTGAAACCTGACTGTTCTGTCTGTCATCCAGCAGACAACATGGGTACAACAGGTTCTAAGGATAATCCCAGTACTGCAAAGGTACAGAATACCAAATCTCAGAATAGTGAAAAAAGCGGAGCTCTAACTTCAAATCAAGTGAAAAGAAGTAATCAGGGTTACAATATTCAACAAAGAAAGCGAAGATGTCTTGTAAGTAATTTATTGCAAATTATTGTTACGTATACTACTCTGACATATTTGCCTTGGGTTAACATAAGTTCCAATGGAACCGAGGTGTAAGTAGAGATCATTAAACGTGGATTGGGTTTACTAAATATACTAGTGTATAACGTAATGCTGGTTTGTATATTAATCTATTTTCTTTTGTATTGTTGTTTGTAGATAAGAGAATTTTTTTTAAATGAATAAAATCTTGTTTAAATTATTAATTTTTTCATTTTTTTAAAGTACTCTGGTAAGCCTTTTGAGCAGCAAACAGATAAGATAATACAGAACTGTTAAAGCTGTTAGCACCTCTTTATTCTTCTTAAAGGCTGTTAAAGGAAAGGAAATTTAATGCCACTTAAATCTTTGCGCAAAGGTACAGAAAGTTCGAAACTTGAGTAATTTTCTTGTTGCAAACGTTCGTGAACAGAAGATTGGCGTTATTCTAATCACTTGTCTCGTACTTCACTTTCGAGAAGTTCAGGTATAATACAACGTACAATGCATTGTTAATTAAAAAAATGAAAAGCTTTTGCAGCCCTGGAGTTATTCATGAGAGCAAGATCATCTGTATACCTGAGGTGCATTAAAACTTAACTTCCTACTCGAGAACTAATGAGACTTAATTCCCTGCTTTGATTGGAAAGATCATTTTTAACGATGAAGTGATTAAGAACTGATATGACCTCTCCACACTTTACTCCGTGTTTGCCCCAGATCTATCATAACACTTAGAGTTGACTTGATATAAAGTCATCATACGTCTCCAACAACCCCATACATCTCGATTTAAATTTCTTTTGATGTGATCTTTAAAATTTAGCCAATATCCAAATTCATTGGCATTAGTTCAAGACACATTGTATCTGGAGACTTGCGGTTAAGATTGTTTATACTACATGTGTTTTACATGCAAGGGTGGAAAGTACTTGGTTGATTATTATAAGCTAAAAATGATCTTTATGTCCATTAATTTTTATTTTGATTATTAAATTTTATTTGGTACTAAAAGTCAACCATGTCTTCTTAGACCCAGAATTCGCAGTAAAAAGAGAGTTTTCTTTATTTTAAAGATGCGTTATAATTTGGTTATATGAATGTATCTTTGGTAGAACACACTCATTGCAAGGATTGTTTGTGTATCTGAAAGTAGGAAAAAAGGTCTTTTGAGGAAGTTGCTTTATACATAATAAATCAAATCAAAATTTTAAAAACTGTTTAGCTTTGGAATATTAATGTAGATTTGTTTGCTGTCCCTTTAAACGAAATAAATGTTCTGGAGTACGGTAAGGATATTCATCATTAGATAAATCATTGGATGTAATGAACTTTATCAAGAAATCAAAAACAGCACAGATTGTATAGCAATAGCAACCGGGATTTAGTGACAAGAGTGATAATTTGAGAGTAAGACCGAAGTAAATATAATTTCAAAGTCAGTAGAGTTAATAGAATAATATAACATATGTTATTATTAAGGATGATTGTTCACACCATGGCATGGTTTTAATGAGGTAAGGTTACCATTTTTGTGATTCTTTTCAATTTTTCATAAATTCCTGAAAATTTGATATAATAATGGAGTTTAGAGCGGCCTCCGACAGTCAATTTGGTGTGATCTGTATTTAATTTGTAAAAATAGGCATGGAAACAGAGACAGAAGCTGGAGGTAAAAAGAAAATTTTCAAAAGAAAAACCATACCAAGACAAACACTCCTAATGGATAGTAATTAAGAAATGCATCTATGACACATTTCTCTTCAAATGGTTCAAATTCTTCCAAATTCTCTTCAAAAAGCGAGGTTTCTGACTTGAAAGTGAAATTAAGTAACATCAGTAGCTTTTATATTTAAAGTCTTCTTTACTTAAATCCAGAGTTTTATATCCATCAGCTTCAAAATTACCGTCCTTCGTATTCTCTTTATGCCTAGAAATCAGTGGCTCCAAAGACTTTAACAAAAAGAGACGAAGAAGGTACGATGTAAACCTGGCACCTTTATGGCTGTTCGTTTAGTTTTTGTGCAGAATTATTGGACGATATTTGTTGAAGCTTTCATTGATATCTGCATTTACATATTTTAACATGATAGAAATTGACATTCAACCATAAATTGAACCATGCACGTACAAATGTTTTTCCTTTGCTCATGTCCTTAAGGTAACAAAATATCTTCAATATTTTTAAATTCTTAGGGACAGGAGAGATAAGAAAAAGAAATTTTTAGTTGTGATTAAAAGATTAATAGACTATATGTTAAACACAGACAGCCTAGATTGATTGACACCGTTATGTGAAGAATATTCATGAATGCGGAAAAAATAACATGTCTTTCAACACCTACCTTTTTTCAAAGATCACTAACACATAAACTGTAGATACATATTGTAGGTGTTCATCCTTTTTCGGAGATATGATAAACTTGTTTTATTTTCGCTTTACAGCATTTAATTTTGCAGTTCAAGGATCACTTCGCTTACACTAGTAAATATAGTAAAACTAATACTGAAGGAGAGGATTTGGACTTGCAGAGAACTTAAAAATTTATTATGATCACCCAACTGGGTTACATCCAATGCCTATGGTTATCATGACCACGTGCTCTATCACTGGAGCTATCATTGTATACGGATTGTCTTTGCAAACATATCATTCATTTGAGTGCACCATTCTTTCCCCAGGTCTCTGCCCTTGGACATTGCATCCTATATGGGCATTGGGGAGATCCCGAGGGCGAAGCTTCCCACAGAACTACGACGTCCCTTCCAAGGCCAGATCAAATGAAATGCATCAAGGGGAAAGAATTTGTGAAAATAATATTGTTAGGATTTAAAATTGTAGAAAATTGAAAGATATACTTGCAATATGATCCTATTTAGACCGCAGTGTTGATAACTCGGGTGGTAGAGCATTTGACGATAAAAGCCATGTGCATTAACCCAGTTGGCTGCACAAAAATTTGTATTTTTCTTCAGAGTAATCCTGAAATATAATTTGTCGTCAGAGTTAAATGCTTGATACTATTTAGCAACCACTCCAGCTGCGAGTATATTGTTTTTAACAAGAAATATGGCGTATGTAATTAACTTCAAAATTTATTATTTGATGGTCATTTGACAGCGACCTTGTAAATATATCATTCTTACATCAAATTTGGCCTTGTTTTTCATGTTACACTGTTTGACTGAATGTTATTTCAGTCACTTGATCACAAGCTAGAAAAGACAAGTGTTTCAGGTTTACGTCGTGTAAAACACATTGATAAATGCGTTTGTATACTTACTAAGCTTATTTGGAACACATTTATATTTCGTACACAAAATTAATAGGCAAATTATATACCTTTATTTTAAAACACTATGGAAAAGAATATGTGTTAAATATCTGCTACCACCATAGAAAAAGCCTCTAGTGCTAAGTTCTGTAACATTGTCCACAGACATATGACAGGTGTTAGTGGCATAGAAATATGTTTAGAGATTGCTGAAGTAAACTCTAGGAGCATGCATGTTAATCTTCTCCAGGGAAGCTAAATAACCCCCCCCCCCGACACTTTTCAACAGACAGGTCATTGTTTAATTGATCTTGGCTGGACTAACAATTGCGAAAAATATACTAATCCCTACAGGAGGGTTTGCGAATTCCTCAAAGCATAATCCCTGCTGCAAGATTAACAACCATCTCGTATCTTTTTCAGTTTTTGCATGAATACCCCATGAAATAATAGAGCCCCTATATCAGCAGTAAGCAGTATATTAGACTTGCCTATGGCTGAAAAGCTCCCAGTCAATGAGGTAAACACTAATATTTTCTAATATT
Organism: Morbakka virulenta; assembly: GCA_003991215.1. NCBI lineage: Eukaryota > Metazoa > Cnidaria > Cubozoa > Carybdeida > Carukiidae > Morbakka > Morbakka virulenta. Next base: position 541,748 of record RDPX01000071.1, on the reverse strand, counting down.
CTAATACAAACTTTCGCTTAACAGGTTAGGCTAATGACCTTTTAATAAGACATTAATTGAATTAGATTTCAATTTTCAAGAGGCAGTGCGACCCCTCTCCAAACAAAACGTAAATTCCTGCTACCAAATTGCATTTTCGTATCCCTAGATATGCTGATTCCGTTCAAGTTTATTCTGACTTCGAGAATAAAGTAAGAAACTAGATTTTTGTTAGAGTGTAACCTGTGCATTAGTTTGTCCCTTGTAGTTAGACTGCAAAATCCTTGAGGTATTTTTCATGTTCACATTTTAAAAAGTTCTCTCACAATGAAGTTGTCAGAGACGTTAACTAAAGTTTAATTTGTTATATGTATTTAGTATATTCTACGAACATATTAAAGTTTAACTACATTTTAAGGACAGTTTAATAGCTTCTACTTGTTCTTTTTTAGCGAGTATCAACTGTTCAGTCTTACCTTTATTCTTTCCATTACTTTCTTTTTTAGGTATACATTCTGTTCTTCATTACAGTTGCTAGAAATCATCATCATTTAATACGTTTTGTATTTCACAACTTACTGCTTTTATTTTTTTAAACAGAGTTTCTAATTCTGTTTCGATCCTTTGATATGGACAAAGATGATGAATTGTCATTCGTTGAATTTCGGTCTATGCTGAAAAGCCTAGATGTATCAGTCACAAAAGACGAGGCTCGTCGTTTAATGCTAACAGTGGATTCGAACGGTGAGAAATGCAAAAATACTTTTTGGTTTCTAGGATTTTTTTATAACACCCCTTCATACCGTAAACATTCAAAAGGACATTTTATTTATTATTGTATTGGGACAGGTCATACATCAGTTAAATCTATAAAGCTCCTGATATCATTTGCCATGTGTTCATTTAAAGCATTTTTTTCTTTCCATCGAAATATTTGCTTTGCTTTTGTACGGAACACATTAAAAAGATGATAAAGGTCTTCAATACTATGCTATTTTCATACTTTAAATATTTTAATAGTTGATGCAAGGTATACACTCTCGACAAACGTAACTTAGACATTCTTTCGTACATAATTGTTTCTTCACTCTGTATATACTCTTTAATTCATAGGCAATCTTTTTGAAAAAAGATGTTTGTGTTAAATATGTACGTACAGTATTAGGAAGTGAATATATGAAGAGTGAAAGGCGATGCCATAACGAAACTGTGAAGTGCCTTAACATGAAAGAGAGCTGAAAATATCACGTATCTAAAAACATGAAATATTCAGTAAAAACTAATACATGGTGATGATATCCTAACGTGTCTTCTACATATCAAATTGTAAAGGTTTGTATATATATATAATTATACATAATGCTTTTGAAGTACAGCATTTCCGAGGAAATTATAATGACCTCATCCAAAGGAGCATTAGTAAATAGTATTTTTATATCAAAACAACATAAAAATTTGCTGGATAAATCGAGCAATTTTCAATTTTAATGGCAAATGTAAAATAGTCCTTAACACAGAAACTATAATTTTTTTCTAGCACTGATTAAAGAGTGAGTGCAAGTCATTTGTCAGCTGGTGTTGGGAAGGGACAACTATTGATGAAATAGGCCTGACAGTAATACAGTCCTTATCAATTATGCTTAGGGAAAACACTCTAGGGTGCTGGGATGCAGGTGGTCTAATTTTTTCATAAACTTCTGCCAGTAGTTTGGTTTCTTTTATCAGTCCTGGAAGATGGTTTTTAACCGAAAAGTTCCTGCTTATCTGAAATATAGTTGTTTTTGATTTTGAACATACACTAAAATTTTGTTTTGTCGTTGATGACGTCCTTTATTTTGGTTACGTAATAATTGTCTAATTTGGCCACACCAGTCCTTTATCAGGCCTGCTGATTATATGTCTGGATTACGCCGTAGGTTTTGGATTGCTTTAAAATGATTCCTATGCATATGAAAGTCTTAAATATATAAACCCATCGGGATACCGCAAAACGAGGGTACAACACCAGTGAGTCTTGCCTGAAGAGCTTATTGGTCTTTTTCTGATTTTGGTGTGTGTTTTTGACGTTGAAGATTAAAATCTTCAATTCTGAAGAAAAACCTTCTTTCTTCTTAATATATTGTGAAAGAATACTTGTCTAATCCGTGAGTAAGACCAAGTTTTTTAGTTTCCGAGAGTTTGTAACTAGAAAGATTAACAATAGATATTGCCGAATTCGAACTGTTTTTACATAACGATCTCCTTTAAATTTCTTCGAATTTCAGTTGTGTCTGGGAACGGTACTCTTTGATACGAGAATCTAGTTTTTCAAGATATCGACAAGACCTTATCATACCAAAAAAGGATAGATATTCTTTTACATCTCCCTAAAGAGTATGGAATTTATACTTAATTCTAGAGAAAAGTTCCTTACACATTTGGATTTCATTGGAAAGAAAATATTTTGAATTTTGGCACTAGGTCTAACCCTTGACTTAAATATGAGAAACCTTATGAAACTTGAAACAACATGAAAAGCAATACACGGACTATAGAAAAAACCAGAATATTTCAAAATGCGTATTTTACCTCTCAGCTTGATCAAATGGCTTAAGATAGTAAAATAAACGATAAGTAGAACAAAACTTAAATATTGCAAATGAAATCAACTTCACCTTGGCCGATACCTATTTCGCTGGCACTCGACTTATCCAGGACTTCAGATCAACATTTACTGATAAACCGTGAATGCAGTTAAAATTTCGACCGAAGACAGTTAAAAGCAATTGACAGAGGGCTGCCTTCCATTTGGGAGCATTGGAGGCAATTCATATTTAACCTCTTATCACCTCCTCTTTTTAGACAAAAAGAACCTGGTAAATCATCAATTGGTTTAAGATAGCCATTCATAAAAAGTGATATTTAAATCCTTTTCCGAATAAACGGCTGCTCCTCACTGTTACTGTGATGCAGTGCCTCTAACAACAAGTGCAATAACCTTTTCTGTAGGAACATTACAACTTTTTATGAAAAAGGAACAATGTAGTATTAATTAGATATACCAAGAAGTTTAGAACAGTTTAAAATAGCAGCAGGAAGTTGCGTCACACATTCAGCAGCATATTTTTCGGGCAATGTTTACAAGTCAGTACAATCCATTTTACCACACCTCTGTTGGAAAGAACCAAAAAAGCTCTGATCGGATCACCATTTCTTTAAACGTGTCATGCACTGGAATGCGCAGAGACCTATATAATTTGATTTTGATAAACAGCAATGATACATTTTTTAATTTTAGGGAAAGGTTCTGAAATCATTTTTATTTGAGAAGTGTAACCACTGTCCTTAGGTTTGTCCAAATACCTTAATTTTGTATCCTCGTTTATAACATCTTTTTGTCAATCTGATGTCTTTCCTATGGTAAAATACACCAGGCCCATTGTATTATCTCATCCAGTGGCCTACCATGTCTGCTTAGAACTTGCCCATATTGAATAAAAAATGGCTCTAGTGTAAACAAATCCAAACACAAGTTATTTGTCTATGCCTCATTCTGTGAAATGAACAGCCAAATAAATCACAGGCTTTCCGAATAGAAAATAATAAGGAATCTGATAGAGATATTATGGCACTCGCTTTGTCCTTGTGCCCTATTTAACACCCCCCCCTCCAATTTTTCACGGGTAACACAGGGTATTCTTTACGTAAACATATTTTCAGTGGTTTTTCAAAGTTATATATATATATATATATATATATATATATATATATATATATATATATATTCATATTTTCAATTTTCATACAGGAAATGGAAAGGTGGATTTCCAAGAATTCGTAGAGGGATTCGTATTGAATAACAATGAGAGCCCCGAAACCCTGGAAAATGTATTCAAAAAATTCGATGCTGACGGGAATGGTATTTTAACAAAAGAAGAGTTTAGACTTGCCATCAAAAGCATCGGTACCCATATGAGTAAGGATACCTTTGAGGGAGTATGGGCAAGCCTGGATAAAAACAAAGACAACAGGGTCACTTATCAAGGTAGTTAAAGTTCTTTTCATCTTTCAATATTATCTTGTATTTACTGAGCTAAAAACTGTAACTGTTTTAAACTCTAGAACATCTGTCAATATTACCTTCATTTGATGAGCCTTACTAGCGCATGGTTTTCAACAGATTGTTTTTCAATTCGACTAGGAGTATTGGGGGAAAACAATAGCGGAAAAACCTTGGCATATTTCACGGAATTTCAACTTTATAACCATTGAGGTCCAGCAAATTTAACTTGTTCATTTTCACTTTCTTATTAAACTTGCGCATTGCAAACATTAAACTTTGACAAATGTCGCAACAACAACTTAGGAAGAAAACCACAGCCGGCTCCTCAAAACAGCTTTCATGTTGGAGAGGGGTGAACTGGAGAACTATCGTTCGGGAAAATGTCTTTGAATACATGGGCACCACAATCCATGGGAATCTTTGACTCCTAGTGTGACACCTGAAGATCTTTCGATGGAGATACATTCCTGGGTATCTCCAGCCTACGACACAATTTTCAAAAACTTATCTCGACTATTGTGTACGAAATAGATGCACTAGCACTCGAAGTGGGGTAAAGAAGAAGAAGACGTTGAGCAATGGCTGCTTGGATCCCACGCGGGGAATGAATGCCGCATGAAGATCTTCGAATGCCACTCAGGGAAGATGAGCTGGATGGCTTCCAGCCCTCAGAATGTGGTCGCGTTTGCGAGATCCACTTTGGATCTCGACGCGGGCTCATTAATAGCCATTAAAAGCCATTAATATCTACAATACAATACAAACCACAACCCTTTGCTGTTCGGTGACGGTAACTGGATAAACGAAGACAAAGCAAACCCAAAGAAGGAAACACGGGGTATAATTAGCGAGATAATTACTCAAATAACAACAATACACTTCAAAATTTACATCTGAAAATAGTTTAGTAAAATTAGTTCTACAGTTAATCAGCTGGGAAAAAAAAGAAAGCTCTCACCCAGAACTGCTTTTTGTATACCTTCAATGTTCGTTAAAAGAAGTCAAATTTGAAAAGTGAATTCAGGTTCTTGAGCCAGTAATTACTTAGCTAACTAAATCCTGAGAACAACAACAGGAGGAGCTCAAACTGTGAACAATACTTTTCTCTGGGCTCCCTAGCTTGTCTATTTTCGTGTCAACACTCATGCACTTCTCGAAAATCTCGGCGTGGTCACTTCAGTTTGCACAGTGAAAGCACCCGTGTCTTTAAAATCACTGAAAGGGGTTGCTTTTGCATTTTAAAACAAGGACAGTGAAAACTGAAAAAAGGGGTGTTTTTCAAGAAATTTGAAAAATTCTAGGAAAAGGGTATAAATTAACACTTGATTGGTAATACTGAAGATCATATTTATAAATTTAATTATCATCATATTCAACACAAATTTTGTCTCATTATCAAGTCACTTTCTCAAGGTGAAAATGCAAATTTTCTGTCCTTTGTTCAATTTTTTCATCTAATTGAAAAAATTTGAATGTCAATTAATAACCACTAGACTTTGCATTGTAACTTAACTTAAAATATATTTTCTATAATAATAATAATTAGCATTTATCAAATTTTTTAGTATAATTTAGTAAACTTAACTCTGCCATTATGCTACATTCCATGCTTCCCGCTCTCTTCTTTCACTGAGCTGATTTTCTGAATTGACCTTAGTCCTTATAAAATGCTGCATAATAATACAAGCCCAATACCAGTCACCTTTCCTTTGCTTAAATCCAGTCCATAAAACAGAGGGCTAATTATTTACTTTTATTAAATTTCATAATGACATAAACTCAAAAAACAAAACAATGATTTATGGAGTTGAATCTGTGAGCAAGTGGTATAAGACGAAAGATATAGCCAGTAAAAGGTAATGAATATCCAAAACATTTACATAATTTTTCAATAATTCTTGACATTCCAGAGATTGAAATATTGCAATTCGCTATCAGTATCATACGTACGTATGCCAAGCCTTCTGTTAATGAGTTCTGTTAATATGTTAATCTTTTCTGATGATAAATATCAAGTATGTGAAGAGTTTATTGTGTATCATATGAACGATTCGTAAACAATCAAAATCATTTTACAGTTGGTGCAATATTTTATTCTTGTTTGAGTATATTTGCTTAACCATGTATAGTATTAGAAAATTTGTTTTGAGATAAAATGCAAAGTCTTCTGTTCTGTTTAAAAGGTATATTATATATAAAAAGTTTGATATGGTTGGTTTTGATATTAATGTTACCATGGTTGTACTTATGCATATGCATCTAAATTGATGATTGTACATACAGCTACAGTACATATTACGTCGTTTTTTCCGATTATGAATATCAATGTTTTCACAAAAAAGGGTCTAAATAAAAAGGAACATCAGAGAAAAGGGGGTATAAAATTCATACAGAAATCAGAGAAAGGGGTCATATCCCAAAGATGAAAACACGGGTGTTTACACTGTGCAAACTGAAGTGGCCCCACTAGATCAAAAATTAACTCCTCCTACATTTTGTCAGTTACTTTTCCACCTTGAACAATTGTGATATAATTGTGGGTAGCTAAACGTAGTCTATCGATTTCTCTGGCGTGTAGAAATTTTGAGTATGATTATGGTCTGAGTTGAGTGCTAGCTGCAGAGTATTCTGGTCGATACCAATCGTAGGATTTTACTTCCAGTCATTGTTACCGAATACATGGGGGCCTACATGCCCTCAGGGGGTAACAAACTTACCAGTTTGACTCAAGTAAACACTTAATGTACACATGTAATTCTGCAGCACTTAACTAGTTCCTTCAAGGAAAAGGGCTCTTGTAAATAAGACTGTAATGGTATAAAAATGAAGGCCTTTATTTGTAATTGGTAAATATTTAAACAATTATCGTTTTTTGTTTTCTGTTGCAGAACTTGAAAGGTTTCTTAAGCTGTAGAAGAACTCATTGGTGATCAAATCCATTGCTATGCTGTTATATCACAAGAACACTTGACTTGCCTTATCGGAGTGAAGTTTCATCCACGAAATTGAGGCAAACGAGAATGACTGGAAGAATACCAGAATAAAGAAAATCAAAGGGACGAGCTTATAATATAAACCCGAAAAATTCGGTTGTACTATAAAAATGCACCATATTTTAGATATTTTACATTAAATCTTTCTACGCGTTTTAACCTCTTTTCGCTTTTTTATTGATTCCTTCCATGCAAGCGTTTTTGAACGCCAACTCCATCTTTTCTGTTTATTGCTGCACATCAACGATAATTGTGCAGGTAAGGAAATCCCGATGGTCATTTGGAAAACGATAAAAACAGGTACTTGTGACTTTTGATACACCCTAACCTAGTGAATTTCAGCGAAATCGACATCCATGTCCCTTTATGCCAGAAGGATGCAAATTTATGACTAATACACAAATATGCCTTAATATTAGTATCAATACTACCAACGTGATTTGCACATCACCAAAACAAGTGGTAACGTTTTAGCTCCAGAATTGTAGCACGTATTAAAAAAGCTCACGAGCCTTGCAAGATTGATTTCCGCCACATACCGAAGGGAAGAAATGTTGCTCTTTCTTATGGTTGCTGGGACAGTACAGTCAATGAAGAAGACCGTTACATACCAGGGACTGTCCCTTGTTGCGCAATACTGATCGAAAATTCAAATTAATATTTGCTATTATTACATAACTCAATATCATTCTTTCCTTTTGGTGCCAGTGGTTGCTTTAGATGTACAAACATTTTTGCGGTCTTCTTATTATATTGTTCATCAGTGCGTTGAAGTACGACCATTGTCAACAATGTACAACTACATGACCTTTCATGCCGTCACACTATCTTCTTGTATTCGTGTCAACCGAAGTAATTAGTTTTGAACAGTGCTTTTACACGGCATTAAATGCGTAGATAACAAAATTCACTTCTCGTATATGATAACAAGTTTTCTTCATTTCAGTCCTGCTAAGCCCACTTCCTTTTTATAGGAAAAGTCCTTCACTGCCCCGTCTTAAATAGTGGCTAAACACATTAAGCATACTATTCTTGGCAGAAGATCATCGGACTGTCTATCTCACCGTATCATAAATAGTGGCAACGTCAAAAGTAAGTTACTTAAAGAATAAGAGTTCTTTTTAAAGCCGGCAGTAAATAATAATTTTAATAGCAAAGTTATTCCAAAATATAATCCGCAGTAAATTAAAGGTAATGCAGCACAAGTTGCAAGTAGACGACTGTATGTTACTAGTGCCCGCTTACATCAGGTTTTGCTCCAATGTCTATAAAATACAGAAGATTCAACGCCTGGGTCGGTATGTGGCCGCAATGGAAATGCAGACTCCGCAACGTGCGAGTCCAGATTTGCCAGGGTACTCTGCAACCCTGCCCTAAATCACGGTCTTTATTTTATGGTTGTACCACTGGGGTTGCCTCAAGGAGTCGAAAAAAAGGCTATTCGGGGCCATTATATTAAGGATAGAGCCTTACAATCAAAAAATGAATCTGACGTGACAATGATAGCCTAAAGAAGCTCAACTATTGTTTTATGGCGCTTAACAACCCTGTGGCGACAACCACGTAGGCAATGAAGGCTATTCTATTTTTGAATATCGTCGTCAATGGGCCTAAAAAGGACGTAGTATGGCCCATTGTCCAGGACAGAGATCTACAATTTAAAAATGAAATCAGCCACGCAAACCCGAAAGCTGTAGTCTGGTATTAGGGTGCTATATAGTCCTAAACTGAACATGGGCTGTCATTTTTTCGATATGATTACTTGGATGTTCATAAGGGCTTAAAAAGTGGTATAATGAGACCCACTCTAATAATTGAGTCTAAAAATGGGTTTAACAAACGTTGCTAAACGACCTCGAGGATGCGGGGGCCTATCAAGTAGAATTTTGATTTTGATTTTACTTATTCATCATAAAAGAAACGATTTAATATCAATCACTCCGTTTGATGCCAAGGGCAACCTTGGGCACCTCTGCTAGTTCTTCAATATAAGGTATGACTTTGTTGGCGGCAAATGTTTCTTGATTAGTTGTCAAGTAAATTTAGATACGGCTTTTCTCAAATACAGTTTACCAGGAAGTACAAGGACGGGGAATAAAGTGAAGTCTAGTGTTCAAACAATAAATAGACAGAGAAATAAACAAACAAAACCTCAATCCGTCAGCCAACCAAGTAAACTATGGAACATAAAGAACACTCACATATAAAACTTTTCTTGTGAGCAGGGCACTTGCATTAGCAATTACCGACACTATTTACATTTGTAGTACGCTTCATTTTCAATTTCGGATACAGTTTATTTTCAATGCGAATACGAAAGCATGGATGCTGACCAAAACAGTACAGTCGTAGTTAGTATGTCATAACAATAATTTCAAAATGACTAATTCTGCTCAATTGAGTTGTTAACTTAAGGGCATTTAATGTATTGAAAACAAGTTGGTACTAAAAGATAACAGAAAATAAGGCCGGTGGGGCAGGCGTGAAAATAGTCACATCTGATTTATCAGACTGCAATTTCCTACACCATGACCCCGCAGTCCTTCAAGCTGGCAGGCATTGGATATCAAAGCAATGAGGCACTTCTTTGCATAGTTCACTTTCGCTGAACAGTGTTGAATCTCTTGCTGTTGCCTAGGCCATTAGTCAGGCTTTTTTCATATATTCAGGATGAACTACTTTGTAAAAATCAGTTCCAATAATAATTTGCGCATGCAGCAAATACTGATTTAAAATTCGGAATCTATTAGACAGTTATGGGAATTTATTCGGGCTCAAGACGAATTGTTGCCTGTATTTAATGTTATACAGAAAATATATGTTCTATTTCCAAATAAGAATAAACTGTAGATTAATGGAACAGTGTGTGGAATGGGGAGGAAATTCCCTGACACTTCTTCGAAAACAGTCATTTAAATTTGTATAAAAATACTGTTAACTGCCAGTAAAGTAGATGTTCACACATCAAAACGCTTTTTCGAGTTGGCATTTTTCAGTAAAACGTTTTTTGGTAACAATTCGAACAAAGCTGAGAAAACACAAGAATAGCAATTATTTCCAGACCACTTGGTGTTTACAGCACTTTACATAGTTTAAACCATAAAATTGTTCCTTATCTTCAAAACTACTTGCCAGACCACAACGTAAAGGAAGTTTTTGGATTCGAATCCGCACCGGTTGATTTACTGCTTTATGCAAAATCTTTGTCCAAATCTCTGAGTACAGCATTTGAAATTGTATTGCTCTTCCTTCTCCTTCCTCACTTTTACATCTATAATTAGGCCTTCAGCAGCTATTGAAACACACAGTAAAACACTAACGAAAACTAAACAAGATTTCCTTAAGCACAAAACCCATAAAATTCATTCATATATAATCAAAAAGTCTCTCTTTCTAGTTGAAACGAAAGAAATTTTGACTTCCCTGTATATTATACAAATATTATACAAATAGATCACATAAAGGACCTGAAACGTTTTAACATATGTCCTGTAAAAACTAAAAAGACAGCCAAATATTCAAATATGGGACACAAAGAAACTTTTTCCGGACAAAGCGAAATATACATTTAGTTGATCTATTAACAAATAATAAAATATATCAGAAAACATTTTACAAAATCTAAAAACTATTAAAACAGTGATATTACTTCTGTCAATTAAAATTTTCTTTCAAATAAAATGAAGGTCATAAGGACGTCATCAGTAAACTCAAATTCAACAAGTCTTAATCAACATAGTAAAATGGAACAACTGTAAAGTGTACATTAATCAATAGTAGTGTAGCTATATCAATAAAAAAAAATTTTTCACACCCTAAAAAATACAGAGGAAGGTAATTCTTCAAGGTAACCGTAAGCCTCAAAATGTGTACACTATAATCAACATTTCGACAACTTTGCGGGCTCTGTTCCCACCTTCGAAAATTGAAAAAATATTATCATGGGCGCGTTTGTCGTTCTTTTCCTAGAATTTTTCAGTTCTCATGCTTTTAAGCTTCCTTTGTTTTCCTGTTTTAGTTGCCTTAGATGTAGCGAATCGGGTGGGTGGGGATTGGGATGGGGTAAGAGACAGAAAGGCTATTTGTCGGGGCAACTTCAAAGGGTGCATATTGTACTACAATGGTATATAAGTAATATGTAAATGCCTGTTTTACAACTCCTTATAATAATTGAGATGCACCAGAAAATATGGCAAGCACCATGACTGTGATAACGAAATATTACATGGTGGAACAAGGTCTTATTAAACAATAAACTACAAGCTGTAGACTGGTTTTCCTACTCTACTTTCTTAGTTCAGAGGTTAAGGAAGTCTGTATATGGGTAGTACCTTTCCGAGATTGTTTTCTGTGTCACCCTCGATTTGACCGCAGGCATCCAGCACTTTTAGCAATAGAAGTTGCAATCCATTAGATACCCAAAAGTGAATGATCATACGTGCATGGTGAAGAGCAAGACCTTTCATAAGGTACCCATGATAATATTGCATGGGTAATCGACACAACAAGGAAGATCTAGATGAGTAAATCTAGAGGAAAAAATCCTGTTAGTAGAAGCTGGGCTCAGTCGTATGTATTTTCACTTAACAGAATGGTAATAAGATCGTACAACATTGGGGTTTAAGCCCCTTAATTATGATGCTGTTAAATTCAAACTCAGCCGGAGCACACTGGGATTTATGTCGGGAGCAACTGGTCAAAAAAAATTAATAAGTGCATTTTGCTTGACCTGTTACTTTTACATTTACTCAATGTAACGAAAATCTAATTAGCCATACAGTCTGTGTATCAACATTAAGACAAAGTAATGCCAAGGAAACTAGCATACTTATTCAGATTGACAAAACAAAGTATAACTGGAACTGATGATCATAAGCTTTTCACCATGATAAAAAAACAAGAACACTCAAACTTGACAAATGTACCCTGATAGCAGCATCTTTGTGGAAAACTGCTAATTGTGACGCTAGTGAAGAGCTAGCAATTTTAGTGAAAGGAGACGTTAGAATGCCCGGTAAAGGAAAACAAAATTTCTGCAAAAATTAAATGTCAAACACTTGATTCCTCCGAAAACAAGATCAAAGTGGAAAATCACAACTCATGTTCTACAAGCTATGTTAGCTCGAAAAAAGTGCATGCTGGATTTTAAACGAATGAAGTAAAACAAAACAGTCTCAACGAACAAATATGGTAAGAAAAAAAAACAGTAACTGAAGGCTGCTTATGACAAACCCATCGAAAATGAATTAGACTCTGTGATTGCAAAAGTTCAAATGCGTATATATTGGAAATTACGTCGAAATGTGGATATTCGTTAATAAAATTAGTGGTCATAAAGATACCAAGGGAGATATTATCTTAGCACCTACCGCAAAGAGAGTTAGTATAAGCACTGTAGTCAACTGCTTGATAAGACGGCAAATATACCAACTAACTTTGAAAATAAGAGCAAAACCACTGTCATTAATGAAGGTGAACTGAAAATCACGATAAAAACGGATAACTTTTCGAAGACAAAATAAAAATGTGTGTTGGCAAGGCACCTGGAGATGATGAAATCACCCCCGAGGTTTAGAAATATTATTCCGATGACACTGTACTTGACAATACTAGTAAGCTGCTTTTTGTGAAAATTGGCCAAAACAGTGGCCAGCTATTAATATCATCAAACTATCGAATCCAGAAGAACTAAACATTACAAAAAACTATAGAGGGATTGTACTACCATCAATTGTTACAAAACCAGGGAACATAATGTTAAACAGGCCACGGCCTAAATTTTATCCACATTGAGATCAAAATCAAAAGGGTTGTTGCCTCATTTGTTTAACCATTGCACACGTTTTAACACTGTGTCGGAAGGTTGAAGGTGTTCAGAGGAATACTCTTAAAGCTGTACTCCGATTTGTGGGTCTTGATAACGCTTTTTGTAACACCCACAAAGGCAAGATGATTAAAATTCTTACGGGGTACTGAACCCGTGAGCATTTAGTAAAAGCTATTAGAAAACCCTCACTTGTTACTTCCCACTCGACTGCTCACGCAACTACTGCTTGGCCCTAAGGTTTTAACTTTAAACTTTTCCTATTGAGGGCCCACATTTGTTTTCATCAACTGAAACAAAACCCAAACGTTTAGTAGTGAGTAGTGATGGTGTTGTTGATAAATACTAATTAATTAATAACGTATCGGCTTAAATGAGTTTTAAAAACATATTGATGAACGATAATTATGAAAAATATATTCTAGCTAGATCAGACATCCTTGTGTGATGTTAAAAAATATTTGACCTACTGGCTCACTTTTCCATCCCAAAAATGTATACGACTACAAAGAAAATAATTTCTCTTATGTGGCGCTTTGCTTTTTATAATGGGAGTGTACAACGTGGACACTGATGAACTAGGGTAATCTAATCTCCTTTTCCTCTATAGAAGGAAAGCACGTACCCACCTGGACCTACGTCGAAGTTAATCACATTAGTGCAATACAGACTCAAAGGCATTAGAAGCAACCCGAACACTACCCCTCGCACCCCCTTACTCGGTCTCTCCCTCACTCTGCCTGATTGTCTGTCTGTCCGTGTCTCTGTCTCTCTCTCTCTCTCTCTCATACAATAAATAGGAAATAAATTAATTTGAAGCTTATATCTAAAAGTAAAAAAATACCTTACTATTTTCACTTTTTGAAAAATCAAGCCACTGACTAAAGTACATGCAATAACTATAATCTACAAAAATTTTATTTTTCTTTACCAAAACTCATTCCAAATAGTTATTTAAGATTTACAAAACATGGTATGGTGGTCTTGTTACTGTAGAACTCTTGAGCTCATGAGCTACAAGAAGTGGTTCCTATTGCTCCCCGACTGACTAAAAAGGGGAAAATAAATATCTCTTGTAAATGNTCTCTGTCTCTGTCTCTCTCTCTGTCTCTCTCTCTCTCTCTCTCTCTCATACAATAAATAGGAAATAAATTAATTTGAAGCTTATATCTAAAAGTAAAAAAATACCTTACTATTTTCACTTTTTGAAAAATCAAGCCATTGACTAAAGTACATGCAATAACTATAATCTACAAAAATTTTATTTTTCTTTACCAAAACTCATTCCAAATAGTTATTTAAGATTTACAAAACATGGTATGGTGGTCTTGTTACTGTAGAACTCTTGAGCTCATGAGCTACAAGAAGTGGTTCCTATTGCTCGCCGACTGACTAAAAAGGGGAAAATAAATATCTCTTGTAAATGCTTTTTCTTGACCAAATTTAAGTACTTCAATTTATTATATGTGTATGGATGTGTGTGTACGGATTGAGTGATACCAATAACTAACACAAAAAAGTCCTGTACAGTATTCGAACCGACATCGACTAGGTGTAAACAATTCAAGAAAATGTAAATTACCCCCCCAAGTACCTATAAAAAGAAAGTTAACTGTGTTTCGTAGAACACGCAGCAAAGAACTTTGGACATTGTAGAAAAGCACCAACTTAACTTTATTCTCTCCTCTTAAACCAAACTATTTCTCGCCTCTGCAAATTACTGAACCCCTTTTTGTGCAACAGTGAAATAAAAATATATCCTTAAAATAAAGGTTACAGTCTTTAATTAAATATGAAGAAAGACTCGACCTGACAATAATTTTTTAGGTCATCAATATATACAAAATCACTTTCCTGTCCAATAAATATGTCTACCCATCCGTGACTAAAGTTTTTTGAGATTTATGAACATTGAAATTTTTGGATAACAAATCATAGGAGACTGCGGATAACTGAAACTACATAGCTCCAGCTACCAATATATGAGCATATTTATTAGAATAAAATGAAAAAGCTTCTTAGCATTTCTTAGCCTGTTCTCAAAAAGGCGCATGCTGAGAACAAAACATGTACGTAGCTATAGTTTTACTGTATACACGAGCAATTTGGGTCTTGTTGTTTCTGCTGTTGCCAACTTACAACAAAAAAGTGACAAAATGAAAAACTAAAAAGTACCGGGAGACTTGCGTGTTTCGTTCCGGCATTATTAGTGTAGTAGAAATATGTCCATATGACCATCCGGTTGAGTCAAATGATTAACCAGCAATAAAGGAATATTGTTGATTGAGTCAATACTAACATATGGTGCTTCTAGTGAACAGAACTTTGTCATGAAATATCTGCAAGTGTCTCGCTGGTAACAGAAAAGAGCTGATGCAAAATATTACGACTGGGATGCACTGCGAATGTGGGAAGATGGAATCCACTGAGAATGCGTCCCTGGATGTTTTGAACGCCAAGGGACACATCCTTAGTGCAGTCCTAAATAACTTAAAAGTTATTGACAATAGTGAAGCATGTTTCCAGTCGTGTTTTTGGAAGCTTTTTACATAAAATATTTGTCTCCAACAATAATCATTGGTCTAAAGGCCTCAAAAAAACTAAACTTCTCACAGAAATATTATTTTTTGATTATCTCATTCTTGTTTTCTTGTAGCCTTCAGTAACTGCATTTTCTATACAATTAGCCAGTAACTCTGCTAATATTTATTTGAGAATGACAAATTGTCGAAATATACTAAAAAAACTTCCTTTTATTTTCATTTCTTTGGTATTATGAAATTGTCTCGTAGAAATGAATTTTAGATTGTTCACTTTTTGAAATAATTACTTTTTGTTGGGAGGATATAACTTATTGGTGTGGTGCAAACAAGTAGTAAATTATAGACTTTCCGTGAATCAGAAATGCCTGCATGCTTGGTGAGGATAGTCGCTTTTGCCTGGAACAAAAGATTAAGTTCTAGTTCACCAGGTGACGCATCTAAAAATATACTGTAGTCATTCCTTTCGAGTAGTGCACTGTCACTGACCTTTCCGCAGTTGTCAAACAGAGTGCGGGAGGGGTAAGAGCAAATACGTAAACAGTATTACCCATGGGAAAGTTAAATATTTTTGTTGACCACTAAAAATTAGTAAATATTAACCTCCAACGGTAGTTGTCTTGAATCTCGAGAAGACAAAGACATATTGTGCAGGTGAAAAAATTCTAAAGGAGTGAAATCTTATCTCACCAAACTGACATTAACCTACAAGTTTAAGATACACAACTGGCACCATCATATGTATTGAACATTTAAAGCAGAGTTTCACTCCACTAAAAGTTCAAAAAGCTGGACGTGAAACTGCAGGTTCATTCTCTTAGTCACCGCAACCAAAACAACATTCTCAGCACCTGCAAAAAACATTACTCTCCAGGAACGTTTATAAGAGGAGATCACAAGAACTTCAGTACAAGGTTGCTAAAGGATTAGCTATCTCTGGTAGCGGTGGTATTAATTATGTTTAAAGAAAAACCATCTGATACATCACAGATCCAAGTATGGGTACCAAAATCGGACATCTCTGCGTACCGAAAAGCATCTACCCAACAATGCACATAGCTATATATCATAGGATCAAGAAAGCAAGATTCTTCTAGGGAATCGAAACAGCAAAGCCGGAGAAGCCATGGTGGAGGCGAGGAGATTAAATAAAGAACGAGCTTCATGATATCATGATTTTGAAAAAAAGTTTGGAAAAAAGGCACTGGTGTTATATTGCACGCGATAATTTTTATTCAAAGTAAGATCTCCAATAAATATTTCATCTGTTTTACACATGGTGAATTCTGTATGCTGCTGTGGCTAAGTTCAATATATATCGTTCGTTTAGAAATTTCTATAAGATTTGGACTAACTTTATCTTTAGATAACTAATAGTAAGAATAAAAAGTTAATTATAACGTGTTTCACTGGTAAAAAAAAGACCTGGTTTTCAGTTGAAGGGTTTTCAGTTTGGAACAGGGCATGTTCATTAACTGGCAAACTAATGCCTCCACACCTTTGTGGGAGAACGTGTTTACCATATGATGAGCACACAGCTCTTCGCTTTACCCAGATTCGCAAGCTAAATGAACAGTCTTTTGCCATTTTACTCCAACCTTAGCTAATTCTTTCCAATGACATAAGTCCTCATAATTGTTCAAGTTTTTAACAGTCATTAGGTCAGAATTACGTTCACTAGCAATTTGCCATTTTAACGTCATTTTCTAATACAGTAGCCAGTGTAGCTCTTAATCTACCTCTATACCACTTCTTCCTATCGCTATTATTAAAATAATATCGCATAGTTTTCTCACCTGGAAATTTTGGATTGAAAAAGAAAAAAATTACTCTGCCGGAAAAAAACCAAAACAAAACCCCGGCTAGCTTCAAGAAAAGGTAAGTCTGTGTGTGTTTGTGTGTGTGTGTGTGTGTGTGTGTGTGTGTGTGTGTGTGTGTGTGTGTGTG
>RDPX01000071.1:510602-524091 GCA_003991215.1 Morbakka virulenta | reverse complement strand
CAAATTCAAGTTGGCGTTTTGTACCAATAGCAGATTTCTGTCGCTTTGATAGACTGTAACAATAGTTACTTCCAGAGAGTCCAATCCCAAGGAACAGTATTAAACTTGAGCAGCATTAGAAGTCAAAAGCTGGCAAAAATTAACCACTTTCACTGACTAACTTCAACAGTATGTTGCAAAGTGTGATTTTAGTCATTAATCCGACTCTACTTTTGTATAGTGATCTCTACATTACTGCGTAACCAACTTTTCGTAGAAGACACTGGACTCAAAAATTTTAGAAAATATTAACTCAAAAGATTCTTTTGGCATGTTAAGATTTACGTTCAGTAATTTAAGAATTTATTATTAAATGAAATTTGATTGAAACAGAGCAAAACTAGTCAATATACCAATAATACATTATCTTTTTATTTACTAATATACTGCTTCCACTTTTTTTACAATTATGAACAAGAATTCAAGGAAATATTTAATCAAATATAAATATTTTGTAATATTTTGAATCTATGCTGTTGCAATTACAATCACCGAAAAACCCTACTTTATTCCTAGAAATTATCCAACAACATATATCAAAAAACTGAATTCAGCCGCTATACACTTCCATACCATCAAAATGAAAAAAATAATTTGGAGTAAACTATGTGTTCTTAAAGTCAAGTAAGCAAATAAATACAATTAAGCCATGACAATCTACCGCGAAACGATAACAAATTCAATCATGTAAGGTACATATAGTACCGATTCTTATATTAAGTGTGTCTCTGTGTAGTGGAATGCTTATATAACAGGTGTTTCGAACGGAAATAAATGAGAGCGTCAAGTGGGCAAATAAATAAAACTAAGCCATGACAATCTGCCACGAAACGATAATATATGTAATCAAGTAGGGTATATATAGTTCCGACTCTTATATTAAGTGTGTCTCTGTGTAGTCAAATGCTTGTATAACAGGTGTTTTGAACGGAAGTAAATGAGAGCGTCAAGTGGGCAAATAAATAAAATTAAGCCATAACAATCTGCCACGAAACGATAATATATGAAATCAAGTAGGGTATATATAGTACCGATTCTTATATTAGGTGTGTCTCTGTGTCGTGGAATGCTTATGTAACAGGTGTTTCGAACGGAAGTAAAGGAGAGCGTAAAATAATTTAATGGCAGTCGGTGCAAGGCGGAGCCTCAATGTTCAGGGTGAAGCATGATCTTTCATCCTCCAATCCCAAACATTGTTTCGAAATATGAAAGAAAACTAATAAACAAAGGCATGCAAACAGGGTGGTGAGCGTCTATTACAGAAAAGTGCCACTGAAAACAACATCAAAACTCACTCGACCCATAACGGCTGGATGTCGTAAATTCCTTTTTATCCTTCTTTGAATCTGATTTAGATGAAAACGATGGGTTTACGAACTGCGAGAGCACTGATGCAAAATAAACGAAGCTGAGCAACATCTAAAAAGAAAATGAAAAACATTTCGACAACAGGGCGAAGCAATGGCAAAGTAAAGTACCAAACATATAAATATAATTTCATATTATTAAACAGTGTTTTTTTCTCTTCAGCATGCCATTACTACTTCTCTCAACAACCAGCGCCACCATTATCAGTTTGTGGCAAAAAAACAGGATTTGAAAACATCCAATTAAAATATGATTTTGTTATTTATACTTAAATAAAAGCAAAATAGCAAAAATACTTACCAGAGGACAATTAAAGGCCATTACAATAAGAGCAAGAATAATATTTACCTCAGAATTAACAAATCTGATGTTATTCAAAGGCCTAAAACTACCTTGCATTGAGATAAAATGTTTAACTGCTACTAGCAAAAATGGGGCAAATACACTTTTTGTAGTTTTCTTAATGTTTTAGAATCATACAACTCAAAAAGCCATCAAGTGAATGAAAATGCGACGGAATGATGGATAACCTACAGATAAAATTGTTATGCTAAAAAATATGGGTTCATCTTTGACTAGAAAACAATGAGGTCAAATCACGAGGAAAACTACCCAAAACCTAGTGAGTTCCACAATCTAACCGTCCGAGGGAAGAAACTTCATGCATAATGTTATATTGCAAAGACGGTTACATAAAGATAAAAACGTCGAGAGAAACTAATATCACAAGATGAAACAAATCGATTTGCTACCAGCGAGGACGGAATTTTTACGCCTAGAAAGAAATGGCTATGCATTATCGATAAAGGTTAAAGATTAGCAGCAAGGTTTGGGCCTATCAAGGTACAAACACGTCTCCAAACTCGATCAAAAACATCAAAATTACATAAGGCTCTGTGTATGTGTCGTAGCAGTACTTAATGTAAAGACGGAAGGTAGAATTATAGAGATACAACACTGATGTAAAGAAGGCAGGGCACTGGATAAAGAATAAAAACTGGAGGCCCATCAGTATTAATAAAAGGCTTGTGTGATGTGATTCCATCCAGTATGACTGCCAATTGATGATCTGCGAGGAACGACCGAATGATAGGAAATACTCAGTGATGATAAAGATCCCTCTACAAATATCATGACCAAAACTTATGAACAAAGCCACATTGTCACATCTTATCAAATGCCTTGGAAAGGTCATGAACTGCGACGGGTCCTTCACCAGACTTATTCAATACCCATGGATAAGTTCCGTGATAACGTTCACGGGTAAATTGTGGATACGTTGCTATAAGACCGAACTAATGACAGAAAGATGACTTGGAAATCAACATTTGACATAATCAGATAAATCAAATGTACTTTTAAAGACAGGTGGAGTATAGGGAATTTCCAGAAACGTAGAAATTAAAACTAGGCAAAGACTAAAGTTCGAAAAGNATTATTAAAGTGTTTTTTATCTCTTCAGCATGCCATTACTACTTCTCTCAACAACCAGCGCCACCATTATCAGTTTGTGGCAAAAAAACAGGATTTGAAAACATCCAATTAAAATATGATTTTGTTATTTATACTTAAATAAAAGCAAAATAGCAAAAATACTTACCAGAGGACAATTAAAGGCCATTACAATAAGAGCAAGAATAATATTTACCTCAGAATTAACAAATCTGATGTTATTCAAAGGCCTAAAACTACCTTGCATGGAGATAAAATGTTTAACTGCTACTAGCAAAAATGGGGCAAATACACTTTTTGTAGTTTTCTTAATGTTTTAGCATCATACAACGCAAAAAGCCATCAAGTGAATGAAAATGCGACGGAATGATGGATAACACACAGATAAAATTGTTATGCTGAAAAAATATGGGTTCATCTTTGACTAGAAAACAATGAGGTCAAATGACGAGGAAAACTACCCAAAACCTAGTGAGTTCCACAATCCAAACCGTCCGAGGGAAGAAACTTCATGCATAATGTTATATTGCAAAGACGGTTACATAAAGATAAAAACGTCGAGAGAAACTAATATCACAAGATGCAACAAATCGATTTGCTGCCAGCGAGGACGGAATTTTTACGCCTAGAAAGAAATGGCCATACATTATCGATAAAGGTTAAAGATTAGCAGCAAGGTTTGGGCCTATCAAGGTACAAACACGTCTCCAAACTCGATCAAAAACATCAAAAGTACATAAGGCTCTGTGTATGTGTCGTAACAGTACTTAATGTAAAGACGGAAGGTAGAATTATAGAGATACAACACTGATGTAAAGAAGGCAGGGCACTGGATCAAGAATAAAAACTGGAGGCCCATCAGTATTAATAGAAGGCTTGTGTGATGTAATTCCATCCAGTATGACTGCCAATTGATGATCTGCGAGGAACGACCGAATGATAGGAAATACTCAGTGATGATAAAGATCCCTCTACAAATATCATGACCAAAACTTATGAACAAAGCCACATTGTCACATCTTATCAAATGCCTTGGAAAGGTCATGAACTGCGGCGGGTCCTTCACCAGACTTATTCAATACCCATGGATAAGTTCCGTGATAACGTTCACGAGTAAATTGTGGATACGTTGCTATAAGACCGAACTAATGACAGAAAGATGAGTTGGAAATCAACATTTGACATAATCAGATAAATCAAATGTACTTTTAAAGACAGGTGGAGTGTAGGAAATTTCCAGAAACGTAGAAATTAAAACTAGGCAAAGACTAAAGTTCGAAAGGCAAAGACGATACCTTGTCTGAAACGATATCGAGTGTTATCAGTTCTATCACATTGAAAATAAATATACAACTGACTGGAATGTGCAATGGCAAAATGTTTACCAAATGAATCCATTCTGAGAATTCAGCTGTAGCATTTGAAGCCGATTTGCTAAAGACTGAGTTCTAAGAAACATCTTCATGACAAATGACGAAATCCATCCTAAATTCAAAACTCTTACGTCCTAAGATTTATCATTAAGATCCGAACAAGTTACTTTAAAGTGCACAGTGACATGATCAAATATCAAAAAGGCGGTAACGATGAAATCGTGCAATGATCGGAAACAGAAGTAAAATGAGAGCTACAAGAGAAGTTGTATGTAACTTCTTCAGGTCTATCAGTCCCATCAGAAACAGTCAACCAGCTCATGAGCATTTTAATCACCAAATACAAAGATGGTTGCATTGTGGCACTTTTCCTGGGCCTTATCAATGGAGTCTGAAACTGTCTCCATAATTGAACAAAAACTAGCACAAAGAGACCGAGGCAAGAAAAATTGGTAAAAATTGGTCTGAACAAGAGACAATTTAAACCACATTAAAGGTTTATCTCTAGAGCAATGTTCTTGTACTCCAACTGCTGGAAACCCTTTCAAACACGGGCAGTGATGCAATAAAAACGAATTCTCAGGTCTGGTCAATAAAAAAAATAAAAATTGTCAAACATTTGCAAATGTGTCGCAATCATATATTTGATACACTGGTTGTTTGATCTCTGCCACCGTATCAATTCTATAAGGTATTTTCCAGAAATTAAGTAAATCTTACCACTACGTAGGTCTGTTAACTGCTCTCTTCCTCTAAAATCCATCTGCCTACTGCTGCCGATTCTACCAGTACCTCTGTAAAGGTAGGCAAAAAGGGCTCCTCGGACAAGTCAAGGGGCAGGTCGGGTATGTTTTACACTACCCTATAGGTCCGTCAAACATCTTTATCTTTAACTAGCGATTGCACATTATCTGTGTTTGGGTTTGACTTGAATTAAAATAGTCCTCACTGTCTTCACGAATTTGCCTGGAACTAGCTTCTGATGGCAAAGGAAAAAGATGAAGCTGCATCATCACATTTACTTGGTTAAGGCATTGTAACGAATGCTAGCAGTGTCTGCAATGAACGTGCAATGCAAAAAAACCTGTATCTTGAAAAAATACTGTTGAAAGCCAAGAGCTATGTTGCATCCACAGGTAACAGAACCGAATATGCGCTGACATTATGGTGGCGGATAGTGAATAATTCTCCTAAAAATCTACTCCTTGTAAAAATTTTATTCTGTTGGTTACGTGAAAGATGTCAAAGAGAACAACAACATGTATGTATTTCTTGTCTTTCAGGTGTTCCTTAATATTTGGTGATTCACAGCATTTTCAGTTTATTTTTCAAATACAGAAAATGGGGCAAAATGATTCACCGACAAAATCAGTTTATAGTGTAAAAATCGGTGTGTTTTTTCAGTAAAAATGTTTAATATTCTAGGCATTTACACAAATGGGATAGGATTCATAAACACCATTAAGTTAAAAACACAACAGTCTTTCATATATGAAGGAAGACAAAGTTTCATTAACACCAGCGACAAGAAAGGGCTCAAGAAACAAACAATATAGCTCCATGTAAAGGTGTTAAGAAGTAGTGAGGTGATACCTAGAGGGCAAGGTTCAGTTTTATGTATTATACTGTAATAAAGAAAACGGCATTAATTTTTTACCTACCCTCATATATCATATTAGAAATATCAAGTATCTTCTTACTGCTTTGCTTCCCTTAACAACCAGAATACGACTCAAAAGTATAATACATTCTTACCTGGCATGACATAACGATTTCTGAATACCAGGAACTCGCAACTACTGGAGCCCCACCTTTTGAGGAAGAAATTTCCAGAGCAAATTAGTGGTAGAAAAACTACAAAGGCCTATAGTAACCGTAAAACTGGTTTAAAAATGACAAACAAAAGTGAGCCTTTATAGATAAGGTTTACTTAAGCTTCTTTGTGACTGGTAGCAACGTAGCCACTTTCTTCGGCTGTTGCCTTATACTTGGGATCAGTCTGTAGTGCAATCTTGTCTAATATCTCTTCCAATAACTTTCCAGTAAACTTCACCTGCCTCTGTATGCTTTGTGCTGATAGCACAATACCAAACTTCATCTAATCAAACAGCCAAGATATAGGTACTGGTGGTGTTCAATATCTTACGGTTGGGTGGGTGGGAAAACTTACTTCTTTAATCAACTGAATAACAGAAATCTGTGCCCAAGTTTTGGGTTACTTTCTGTTCGAAATAAAACAAAGGTTGCTAGATGTACTGAGCATACAGCTGAATGGTGAAGAAGAGATGCAATTGGACCGAATCGTTTATGAAGGATAACTGGTAGCTGTTGACTTACGAAATGCCAGGAATAGGAATAAGATTGTCAGTTGCAACAGTTTTCAACAAGGTTGGAGTGATAAAACCTAAAAAACGGGGAAAAGGCATTTTCTACATGTGGTTACCCCTTCTTTATGGAGCCTAAAAGTGGTCATTGCCCAAGTATTTCATGCAAAAGGCAGAAATATTTTAGTTATGGACATCCCAGCGAATTTTAAACGTGCTTCGTAAGATAATCGTAGAAGGCATTTAAAAATGGTACCACATAGTAAAAGGGAGGCGTAATCATAACTTAACGTTAAGCGAGGCTACGAAATATGAGAGCAAAGATTGTGGTAGACATTTATGAATGAATTGCTCATGCTACCAAAAAGAACTGGAGATCCTGGGCATATATGGGCCAAATATGAAATGCAAAGTAAACCAGTAGCGTGAGACTGGACTGGTACGCAACGTGGCAAACCTATGTGGTTCTCTATTAAGTTCAATCAAAAGTAAACTATGTACTTCAGTCTGAGAAAAGGTGAGGTGGAAACAAATGTCTCAACTACACATGTTTTGTTGAAAGGGATGGTTTTGTGTAACTTACCTATGTACTGGTAACTTTTAGAATTTGATATAGTTTGGTCATGCGATCACTCTTTAAGATAGTGAAGCTACCTTGATGAGTGACCAGCACAGATCAACACAAACACGCAAGCTAGTCGATAGTGCTTTTATGAAAAAGGACCAGACTATAGTTGTAACATCCTTAGCGACTAAATTCTAAACAACGAACAGATATCTCCCAAGTATACTGCTGCCGCTCAAATTAAAATACCACATGCCGACAAAGGATCTAAACGAAATTGGTGGAAATTATTTAAGCGAGCAATAACCTTTACTATCGCTGAAGGTCTAAGTGGTAGCATGATACCATTCCAATACATAAATAGAAATTTCAAATAACAGTTCTTATTTGCTTGGGTAATCCCTATATATCCGTTTAGGGCAGGAAGATAGACCGAAAACCTTCCTCTCTTAGAAATGACAAAAGTTAATTTCACTAAGCCAATTTTATTCCTTTAGGTGTCTCCTTGAAAAAAATTGACAAAAGGGATGGTTTTTATCTTCCCTTTTTTTTCATTCTTGTTCACTTTTGGGAAAGTTACAGGCAACCACATATTTACTGTACGTTAAGACGGGAAAAGGAACAGAGAATTCAAAAAATGCGAAATAAGATGACGATTAACAGAGAATTCAAATGATGGATGATCATACCCACATAGAAAGCTGTTGGACTGCAGATGGTTCAAAAATTTAGATTTAAGAAGGAAGAAGCTAGTATAATATAAGAGTTTGGAAACTTTCCAAGGTCGGAATCATTTGTGCAAAAGATGCAAAACCCAGAGATAGTATTCATTTCCGTTATTCAAAAAGTAAATATAAGGGTAAAATCAAATATGGAACGTTTCATCTTACCACATAATGTTCCAGTTGATATTGAAAAGAACAGCATTCTCATAAAAAGTTCAACAACCAAAATTTTTTTCCCTCCACGCTTTAAAACATTTTCAAAGGCACTTGGCTGAAAATAACAAAACAGAAAGCATGTTGGCTACTTATTTGGTAGGGTTCAATACCTCAAGTCGTTGTGTAATTTAAGAACCAGCATAATCCCTAATTAATCATCAAACATTCTTGCGATTTGCCATCAGGCCCTGTGAACAATCTAAAACTACCATAAAATACGTAAAAATCGTTTCATTTTGAACAATATGCTTTCTGGATTAACTGTGTAAAAGGTTATTTTACGCATGAGTTTAGATTTTGACTGTGTCTAAATTTATTTTGATATAACGTTCGAACTTATAGCTCTGGATGTCAGTAGGGGGGGTTCTAAACGTCAGAAAAAATAAAAAAAACCTTGACTGTCGACCATCAATTTACTGAAATTCTACTTCGTAGTCAGCAAGAAATTAACTAGCTGAAAAAAACCTCTGCAAAGTTGTTTGTTTAAAAACCCTAAGCCAATACAAAGAGGGTAAATTTGTGCGTTATTGAAAAGCAGTACCTTCAATCTTCGCACACTTGTTTAAAACTGAGTTTCTCAAGCATTCAGTACGAAGCAAGACTTCTAAGTAGTTGTTGGCCTTGTCAAAGAAGTATTTCATAAGAAATTGAGCCCCGGTTCGACAAAACAAACGCGACATAAGGAATTACTTCTCCAAGAATTTTTTTTTGCTTTCACCTGATTTCTTTCCATATGAAAAGTGGGAGCTGAAACAATCGACCTAACTCTTGTCTCCGCGAAGAGGCATTTGCGTGCTTTAATGAGAGTTCTTTCAAACAGATATAACATGCATTGCCTTTAAAACATAAAGTAACGACATATTTGTCAAAACTGCGTAATTTTGTATCAAAATAACACTACAGAACATTTGAAAAGCTAATCAGTATAGCTTCAAAGAACTTGCAATGAAAGAAACATCTCTTACTTCTATTCTATAAATGAGAAGATACAGTCCCCCGAAAAGCACAAGTGTTGACAGGTATGACTGAATCAGAAACTGGATACTCGCAGTGTGGTGAATATACTGCTTTGCTAGCTTTACTGCATAACAAGAAAAAAATGCAACATTAATTACTTTGTGCAACTTATATGTCAAATAAAAGAAGACAAATCTTGATGAACCACAACCCTTAAAAACAAACTTAATACAAAATTATCTAAGATAAGAGAAGAAATAACCTAAGTAATATAAAGAAATGGGAACGCAGAATCACTGAATTTCCTTAGTATCAAGGGCAAATAAATTTACCAAGTCTAATTTCTCATTCTAGTATAACTCATAGTGGTACAGAACGGTAAATATTGCAATGAAAACCTCGTCCAATTTCTTTAAGCCCTTCTAGTTGGCACCATTTAAAAATATCAAAGGAAGCTACAAAAGATACATTTTTATTCTTGACGAAAAGAGATGACTGAACACAAGTCCGCCAATTCTTGTCTGTCGAAAACAGCTGATGGCCAGAGACAAATTCTCAAAAGTGTCATCTGACTGTTAGCTAAAGAAAACTGCAAGTTCAAAATTTTCCTGGCAAGCCTCAGATCAATAACAAAAACTGCTCTGTAAGTGACTATTGGAATGCTAAGCAGCTGCAATCCGATATTGCTATTGGAATTAATTACACCTCTTCTAAGTAAGAAAATAAACCACCGGCATTAAAAGAAAAAACGACTGCCTTTTATTTTTTCACGTTCTGTTAAGTCCAACTTTCCATGTATTTTCTGTAGTTTTAATTGAGTACTTCGTCCCATTTGTGTGATGCATCGTATTTAAAATTCCTGTACTTATTGCTACCAAAGTAAAAAAACACTAAACAAAGAAAACAACCCTCAAACATTACGCGCATATATCTATTTATGCCATACACTAGTGTCGGTGAAAATACTACACGTTCAGGCTTTGACAAATTGCGTACGTGCGTGCGTTACGTACTTCAAAAAAAATAAATTCCTTTTTCACGTATAGAAATATTTCGCTCCAAGTCCACACACGTACAAGGTTTTTCTATTCTTGGTGTACGCCCGGTGTAAATAATGAAATGCATTATTGCTTCAAGTACGTCTTCTATCTAAATAATTTTTCTTTCTTTTGCATACATGTACTGACATGCGGCATTAAAATTAAAAAAACGTCAGTCAATTTTTATTTTGGTTTAATTGACCATCAACGGAATGTTTTATTTGTATCACTTAACAGGTGTTATGGTAAAATCAGTAAAACGTTTTTTCTTGTTTTTGTTCGATCGAACATGCCGAATGTTGTTTGAATCACTTAAAATGGTAAAATCAGTAAAACGTTTTTCCTCTTTTTGTTTGATTAAACATCGATGGGACATTATAGAAAAGATGTCTACGCAAGCAAGTATTTTTAATTTTTTTGGAGGTAAAAAAACAAAGTTAGTGAAGAAAATATAAGTGAAAAAGTGAAAAATGTAATTGAGTCTCTTTTGCTTGGTGTGGAGCAAAACTTATCGAATGAAGAACAATGAGAAAAACGTCCCAGAAAACCGTTAACGAACAATGTTAATGATTATGTACATACACGTACATACTGTCTTATGAACAGAGTACGTTTGACGAAATTTCACGTACAGAAGATAATTTATTCCAGTACGCACACGTACCGCGGCTAATATTCGATTTGTCAAAGCCTGATGTTGTATTCGAGATTCAATACACAAGCAGAAAAATGCTCAACACTTGTAAAAACAACTTTTAAGGAAAATATCAATTTACCATACCCGCTCTCTTTAACCTAAGCATTAATAAATTTTCAACCACAATACCAAATATATTTTATTTTTCAATGTTGTCTAAGCTTGGCCGTTAATCTACAATTTTAATGGAATGCATTAGAGTACTTTTTATCTTAATTAACAAGAATCAATGACAATAACTAATTGTTTCCCTAACAAGTACACCCCATTCCCCGAAAAATACCATTTGTGGTTTGACAAAGAATGAAGATGTTCTGTTTCATATAACATGTTAACAACATGAACAAAAACAACAGAAAATATTTTGCTATACCTGAAGCAGCGAATGCCACAATCAAATTGATAACTTGAAAAACAACCAAAATTATTATTCCCTGGTGAATAAAATAGAGTACCATTAAAACAAAGTAACAGCTTTTTATAAAATATAAACCAATTATGTCTACCCGCCATTTTCTGCTTTGCAACACAAAGCAATCATCGGCTTTCCTTTCTATCAGGCCAAACCTTGGCCATGTCAGTGACGAGCAGGGAGAGTGATTCCACCAGGAATTGAAAGACGTAGAAGGGAGATAACAACTTAACTAGGCGGAGCACATGACTACTGTTGGTCAATAAAAAGGGGTTCTCAAGAAGTTAAACATTGCAAAAGCTATAAAAACGTTTCCTACTAAATAAATCTGACTATTACTCTTATTTCACCTTGTATTTACTTGTAAGAATTTGTAAAAATAAATTTTGAATGTAATCTTTATCATAATTTTAGCCATCATACTTTTGTGAAAAAAATTTCCTACTTTCTTCGGACTTCACTGAAAAAAACATTTTAACACCTCACACTTAAGTTTAGTATATATAAGTAGATAATAAGATATTTTTAAACTCCCAACCTTCAATGATGCGATAACCTTACTAACAAATAAGTAAAAGACATATATGCCGGGGGTAAAATAAGGCAGGATGGAGGAAGACTGACGGCATATCTGAACTCGTCCGGCCGGAATTACCCAGGTAGAAGTACCAGATTCAACTTTGCAAAATACCGTTTTTAGTATTATCAACTAATGCAAAAGAATGTTAAATTATTGACAACAATGTGAACAAGCAAGACTACTTAGCCTGTTAATGTGTAATGGTTGAGAAATATAAAAAATGGCCGGGGAATGCCATTTCTCAAAAACAATAAGATTAACTCCCATCATTAGTAGTCAAGCAAGCAGGTCAGTACCAAACATCTTTGGGTGTACACAAAATGAGTTCATTTGAACAAGCATATTTAAAAGAAAACGATAAAAATAGGGTGCCAAGTCGATAGCTCAAAATGCAAAGCAATGACACAAGAAAATTATATCCTCCTCGATATCAACATGTTTGAAAAGGTAGAGAACTTTGTTCTCCTGGACTCAACATTTCCAGAAACTTCTGATAACGTTTAAAAAAGAATTGCCCTTGCAGTAAATGCATTTGGCAGACTAGTATTTGAGGTAAGAAGGATCTAGCAGTTACCATTAAATCCAGACTGTATTTTGTTCTCGTCACCCCAATAGTGAAAAAGACTTGTGAAATAGGGAAAACACGCAAAGAGGCGCAGAAGCTAGTTGGTTTCCATTTGTCTAACTGAAAACAAGTGCTAGATGATTTTCCTGAAGGTGGTACATTGTATTCCCTTTCTTATGTTCATTAATAACTTGATTAAAATGACTTGATAAAATTCGATCCAATCCAAAAATACTTACCGATAACGCATCAATGCTTTCAATTAATATATATAACGTTACCGGTTCACCAAAAGACGACAAAAAAAGTGATGTTGAAATAGCATTTAACTTCAAAATGTCGTGTCTTACAAACTCTTTAAATGCAAGTTGAATAAGCTCTACCACCGTCGAACAAACGATTTACCACCAAATTGCTTAAGCTAATATTCAATGTTTTCTATAAATTCACAAAAATATCTTGCTACGAATCTGGATACTACCTTATTTTTAGGTTATACTAAAAATGTAATCTAAAGGTAAGATATGTATGTGTAATACGAAAATAGGTACAATAAGGTGACTTTGCCTAGTAGCATCCTCGTCATTACTAAGAAAAGTTTTTTCAGACCTAAATTTTATTGCAAAAACATTTATACACCCATTCAAATACTAGACTATCCACAAATACTAGACTATCCACAAATACTAGACTATCCACAACTACTGAGTGAGTTCAACGATTATAGTATGTTTCTCTGTGACTGCCTTTTATGACTTCTTACGACAAGGATATCAAGATATCCGATTTGGCAGTTTTAATCTATGGTTTTTTAAAAACTAAAATCGAGGTTTCTTTTTAGTAATTGCTTACACTTTTGATGAAAAACATTACCATTCAATGGTGTTTTAAAGCAAAATATATCACCTTTTAAGGGGAGCTTTTAAAGGAAAAAACTGCACATAAAATCTACATTTAGCACACATGTAAAAAATATCTCAAATCACCAAAATAAAAAATATATTTTGGGTAAAATAATAAGCGTATTGATTAAATAGTTTTTGCATAAAAACAATATCAACAAGTTTACTCAAAATGAAAAAATTCTAGACATCTTTTCAAAGCATATCAGTTCTCTCTTTTAAAGGTCATCTGTCTCTAATGCATTAATACTATGGGCGAAGATACGAAAAAAAA
>RDPX01000071.1:458775-501984 GCA_003991215.1 Morbakka virulenta | reverse complement strand
GGTCTGAACTTCACTCTACCAATATTACCCCCTCAGTGAGCGATGGGTGGAGGATGATGCCCACTCAATCCCTGTTGTTTGCTGTCCCACTGTCATACATCTTGTATCCATTTCCATCTTCTTGGCCTTTGAGCCTTTCCACTCGGTTTCTTGCATGCATAGAACCTTCAGCTTTCTTCTTTCCATCAAATCTGCAATTTAATTTCCTCTCCCTGTCATTGTACCAACTTTGAGAGTACCAGTCATGAGCTCCTGTTTTGGTCTCCCTTCCATCGCTTTTCCTTTTTCCTTTTGCTTTTGTAGCCAGTCGCATATTTTCCATTACCTCGCTAGTCTCCCAAGGCACAGGTGGTCACTGGTAACCTGGGCTACAACCGATCTGGTATGATATTAGCTTAATTAGTCATTCGCATTTTTGAATTGGCAGTTATATTTCTGGTCGGTTGCCCTTCCTGACACCAACCACAGTTATTGGAGGTGGGCCTAGCCTTGGGTCAAAAGAC
Source organism: Morbakka virulenta (assembly GCA_003991215.1). Lineage (NCBI taxonomy): Eukaryota > Metazoa > Cnidaria > Cubozoa > Carybdeida > Carukiidae > Morbakka > Morbakka virulenta. Next base: position 501,481 of record RDPX01000071.1, on the reverse strand, counting down.
CTGCTCACCAGGCAGTGAGTGGAAATCCCCGGCCATTGACCTCATGAAGGAAATTCAAATGCCCAGGAATGCTCCATCCCCTTTCTGGCAGGATGGGCCAACAGGAAGAAGGCTCTGTGACCCTGGGAAGGGTGACTAAACCAGGTGGTACACCTTGCTAAAGGTGTCCTGGGGATTGTGCAGGGCAGGGCTTTCCATTCCCTGAGGTTCAGGCTGAACCCACATACCCATAAAGATAACTTTAATAGTGGCAAATAACTATCAAGCCATTATCTATTACCAACAAGATGAAATTAAGAAAATTCTTTATCAAAGGCATTTTGGTATAAAGAAAACCATTGCAAATATATGCCAATCAATTTATTGAGCAGGCATTAATGTTGACATTAATATAGCATTATTTTTTATCTGTATCTTCCATAGCAATGCACGCTATTAAACCCATAAGTTTCAGAAGGGACATCAAATGAACCATGGCTTGAAGTATCAGAAGATCTCTTTAGTCTTAATGGAAAGGATTATACAGATATTGTAGTTCATGACATTCATGATATTTTTAATTATCTGAACTACGTGACACCTAAACCATTACTTCCATTTTGAGTCAAAAATAAATGCTGAGTCACTGGAAAACTGCTCTTCAATGTCTGATTGATAATGGTCCACAATTCTCTAGCTACCAATTTGCTACATTTGTAAGAAACTGGGACATCAGTTATATCACTTAATGTCTCAGACAAAGTCCAATGTTTTGGTTGAAAGGCAATGCAGACCTTAAAACATATCATCAAAAACCAAATGGTAATTTGGCCTTACTGTCCCTGTCATCTACTCCAGGTACTGGAAAACAGCACCAATGCCATGTTTGTTCAAATGCATTATGTGACACACATCATCCACTTCAATCCAAAGGCTGCTAGTCTTGTTCTTTTTGAAGTACCTTTACTGAATTAGTGAATGAATCATTTTTGTTACTGTAATTCATCTTCAGCCAGGTTCTAGTGGTGCCAGGACTCAATTTTGGAAGTTTTCTTCATAAATGTATCTATGTTTATCATCATCACCATCATCTTCTGGCCTCAGCCAAGATATAATTCACCACACCTTTCCAGTATACCCTATCAGTCATAGCTGTTAGAAGGTCTTCCTTGGTGATGGCAGTGTCCCTGGATATGATCCCTGGAAAGGTGAGCTTCTCTGACCACTTGAGTGATAATGGGTGGCTCCATAAGTGAAATGACGACAAAAGTTCATCTAAGGCATGTGCACAGTGTCCAGCAAACTGGATGTGTCTCCTTTGGACTAAGGTTAATATCCTTGGTTGCTCACTGTATATCATGTCAAGAGTTGAATGTTTTTTCCATGAAAGATTTAAAACTCTTTTGAGGAGACAGGTATAGCATCCATCTAGATTGCAGTGTTGTTTAGCAGAAAGAGTCCATGTTTCAGATCTGTAGAGTAAAATGGGTTTGATTATTTCCCAAAAAATTCTTGGTTTTAATCTTATGGTTGAGCTAGGTTTACTCTGTGTGATCCTAGATATTTTTTGAGAATGTTAATTGAAAAAGTTTTAATTTTGACATTGTTGCAAATGTTAATTAGTATACACTCTGTTTTGGTTTCATTCTGATAGAGCCCTGTGCTGCTGATTCAAAGACAGTTAGCAGTATTGGGCATTAATGAGGTTGTCAGGTGTAGTAATTGTCATTGTAATCATTAGTCATTTATTCCTATTCCGTTTTGTTGTAAATAAGCCAATAGTTAAATCTTCCTGTTTCCACTCTCTCTATTCTTAATGTCAATGTATGTAAAGTAAAAATCAGTTTTCAAGTGGAACGGCCACATGCCAGTTGTATGGACATAAATACATTATTGAAATACAGAAAATTCACTTGTTCCTTTTGGCCGGAATAACTGACGTCACCACGCGTTTCTCCGGTAGTTAAAATACAACATCAGGCAAAAGTGCAATGTCGTCAGCAAAATTAGCATCAGTGATATGAAGAGCAGGATAACATGAGCTTCTTCTGGGTTGGTACATGAGCCCATTTTCTTTCATTGTATCCATGGAATGGTGCAAGTGTATCGCCTTGAAGAATACCAGCGAGAATGTCAAAGGACTCTGTTTTGCCCTCTGGTGTCAGAACAGTGGCACATGTGTTTGTGTACAGGACTTTAGTAACTTTAATTATTTCTGTTGGAGTGTCATAAAGGCTGCAGAGTGATGTTGATTGATATGAAGATTGAAAATAATCTATTTCCCATCTATGTTAATTTCCAACATGATTAAAATTCATTTTTTCTGTGAGGAAAAACTATCCTATACTTTTATTTCTTATAATGTGACTGAAAAATTCTAACATCATTTTCTGAAAGTGTTTTCTAATAGTGTCTCTGATCAATTATAGAATTTCTTCATATGTTATCTTATTGACATAAGGAATCTTAAATATTCTTTGCTGAAAAATAGTTCTGCAGCTTCAATATTATGTCACTATATCTAATGTCAAGGTCCAGTATTCACACCCATATAAAAATGATGATCTGATGAATGCCTCAACTTTCCTAGTTCAAACTGGAATGTTGGTTTTATGGTCTGAAAGGACTGGATGTAGTAATATATTTGACTGTATATATTCTTCTTCATATTTCTTTGGATACAATGTAATTAATCTTCTGAGATAACTGAATGATAAACTTGTTCAATTACAATGTCAACTTGCTTCAGCAAGCAGGGTGGTGGGTAATCATCAGTACCATTCCTTTGCCTTTTCACTGTTCAAAAAAAGCCAAACACATTATTCACTGGAATCAACTAAAGCATTAAAGTTCTTGTAGATCTTTAGTTTTAAGTCACTAAAAGATCAGTGTTATCACCATGTCATAAGTTATTCACATTAATTCCATTCAGAGTGTTACCTTTTGGATGGTCTTCAAGTTCCTGTAGTCTTTTCTGAGTACAGATTTGTCTGGTGAGATAACACATTCTTGTCTTCTGTCTCCTTTTATGGGAAACCAATTGGTGTTTCCTTCTTATAACTGTATGGCAGCAAGTTGGCCCTAATAAATCAATAAAACTATTTTCATATTATTGTAGTCTAAATATGTCCTTGACAACTATGTATCAAAATCAAATGCTCTCTGATAATCTATGTTGGATGGGTCATTCCAAGCATGCATAGGACAGAAATCCGATTTCTTACTTCATGATCATTCATAAATCAAAACTGGTTTGAAGAAATCCCAGATTGAAATTTTCTTCAATTTGTTTTAAACAATCTTTAATAGGAGTCACAGGATGTGTGACAAAAGGCTTATTATTCAATTATGTGTCCAATAATATAATTCTTTGGCAGTGACGTGAACATTTCAGCACATCTTGGGAAGTTGATGGGTTTTTCCTATCTTGTTAACCATTTCCCAGATAATATCAACACCTTAACCTAAAGCTTTGATCATATCAGTGTACACACAAAGTTGTCTGGCTGCATTACCCAATTTTATTCCTTCTATACTCCATCACACTTCTAATTTTCGAATTGGTGGTCCTTCCTTACTGGAGTCCAATATTACTTATTCAAATTCTCAGTTTCCATTATATATATATTCCTCCAAGTATGCTACAAAGTCTGTCATCTCCTGTAGTTCCCGGCAGCTGCTGCTTTAATACAGGTGGATGGTTGTGATGATCATAACCCTGTAATCTCCTTGTCCTCCTGAACATAATTGTTCGTCAAGCCATTTTTTCTTAGCTACCCTGCACTTCTTTGAAACTTTATTTTTTTATTTTATATGCAATGGGTTTATCGTGAGAATTTTCCATTTTAATTTATGTGCAGTGCTATTTGGAGAAGACTCCGAATACACATGCAGACCTGTCAAGTCTCCCGCATTTTGCGGGAGACTCCCGCATTTTGAAGTGAAAAGTTGTCTCCCTCCCGCATGTAATATATTTAGCAAAATCTCCCGCATTTCTTATCTGTGTGCATTTAAGAATTTCTAAAAGTCAAATTCCGTCACTTTTGGCATTTTATAGGGTTTTCTAATCCGTTTCTGTTTGTTCCTAGCGTTTCACATTCGTCCGCCGCGTAACTCGGACGCCGTACAATGAGCTCTGATTGTATTTCGTGCGGATGTAGCACAATAACTATTCCTCGTTTTTCGCTTGATCAAACAAGATGGCTGACTCACCGGAACGATCTGGACCATCGAATTCGAAGAGATTTAAAGGATCATTCAATTATAAAACGAAATATAATGCTTCCTGGTTTTCTCAGGATAATTTAAAAAAGTATAAAAATGTAATTTCTAACTCCAAGTTAGGAGATTTATATTTTTTCTGTAAAATCTGCTCCAAAGATGTTTCATGTGGCCATGGTGGCACAAGCGATCTTGTACGACATTGCAATTCTCTTACTCACCAAAAAAGAGAGAAAGAAAGACGTTCACAGCCCTCGATAAATACTTTTGGTTATAAAAAGGACTCGGCAACTGATATTCTTACTCGAAAAGCTGAAGTCAAGTTTACAGGTTTTTTGGCAGAACATAATCTACCTATTGCTGCAGCTAATCACCTTAGTTCATTGATTAAAGAATGTTTTCCGGATTCAAAGATTGCACAGTCTTATTCCTGTGCTAAAACAAAAACGTTTTGTATTTTGAATGGAGCTATTTATCCAGACTTACAACAAGAATTGATAAATGAAATGAAAGCATCTGTATTTAGTCTTTCAACTGATGGGAGCAACGACCAAAATATGGAAAAAATGAACCCAGTTACTGTGCGGATTTATGATGTTAACCAACATAAAGTAGTCACAAAGTTCTTAGATATGTGTCTTAGCAAGTCCTCGACCGCAGCTGCTATTTTTAGCTCTATAGATCTGGCTATGGATAGATATGGCATTCCTTGGAGCAATTGCATTGCTATGGGTGTTGATAATACCTCTGTAAACGTTGGCAAGCACAAATCCCTGATTGTTGAAGCTAGGAAAAAAAATGAAAACATAATACTAATGGGTTGTCCATGCCACATTGCACATAACACCGCTGGTAAAGGTACAAAAGAATTTTGTAGTCATATTATGGAGCATTTTGACATTGAAGAGTTATTAGTTGATATTTATTTTCATTTTGATTACTCTTCAAAAAGAAAAAACCTATTGAACGATTTTTGTTTATTTCATGATCAAGACTATTGTAAGATAATTAAGTTTCATTCAGTTCGTTGGCTTGGCTTGTCTACATGTATTGAGAGAACCTTGAAGCTATATCCATCTTTAAAAAGCTACTTCTTGTCACAAAGTCCTGAAATGAAAGACGGTGAAAGGAAATTGACGCGGTTGAATAGATTGATTAAAGCTTTTAGCAATGAAATGCAAGAAATATATTTGATTTTTCTTCATGGAGCACTACAAAAATTAATTAATTTAAATTTGTTATTGCAGCGAAGTGACCCCATTATTCATTTGTTATATGATGCCTTATTTGATACAACTGTTGTTTTACTCAGTCGATTTATGTCACCACAGATTGTTACTATGTACAAAAACCATGAGCTTGATGAAGAAGAAATCAGAGATGCTATTGAAAATGAGGATAATTTTTTGTCCAAAGAGCATTTGTTTGTAGGATTTCTGGCAAAATCAAAAGTCAAAAGCTTGTTAGATAATGGAGATATAAGTGAAAACCAATATGGTACATTTTTTGAGGCATGCCTTAATTTTCATAAAACTGGATTTTTATATGCTCTTAAGAACTTTCCATTAAATAACGATCTTTTCAAACATGCCAGAGTTTTTAATTTTCTTAACCAGAAATGCTCCTTTGAGAGTATCCACTTCCTTACTGAGCAGCTAAAGCATTACGTAACTTTCACTCATGGAGAATTTCTTCAGATGGAAGAAGAATTTATCTTATTAACATCAATTACATTAAATGATTTTGAAGAGTCTCAGTTGGATGAAGCTACAATAAGAACTGATGAAAATGGTGATAGTAAGACCTATAGAATTGACATTTTGTGGTATTATTTGTACATGCAAAAAATAACTGGCACAAGCAAAAGTAAATTCGAAAATTTGTTCAAATTAGCAAAAGTTGTATTATCAATAGTCCATAGCAATGCAGAGGAGGAATCTTTGTTCTCAAGAGTTAGAAAAAACTTGACTGCACAAAGAGCAAGTCTACACCTTGATGGTACATTATCAAGCATCATGTCATTTCAGTTGAACAGACCTCATGGTGAACCATGTTATAAATATAATCCATCAGATAATGTTATAAAAAATGCTAAGACTGCTACATGGGAATACAACAAGTCACATTCGTCATCCTCATCTAAATAATGACAATGATGTACTCTACTTTACTATTGTATTTTGCTTAATAATCTATTTTGAGCTAACGTTCCTCACATTCCTGACAGCTGTTTTCTAAATTTGATACATAGCTTAAAATGGGTTAACTATCCTTATAGGTACACTTTTTTATATAAGCAACCAAGATGATAAGGGTCAAGGGTCTAAATTATATCAAACGTCAAGCAATTTCCTAAGCAACCTCAATCTTTAACAAATATACAGAAACTTATCCAATTCTTTTTTTAAAACTTCTATATAATATATGCCATATGTGACAATTTTGCAACTGTGGAGCTATAAAAAAATAAACATTAAGAAAACTAAGCAGATACATAGGCAAGCAGCTTGGTAAGCAACCTAAAGGTTACAATTATGAGTTATCTTTAGCAACTAAGGACTTGACTGAAAAAGTAGATCGCTTATATAAAAGTGTGTGCATTGTGAAAGGGAAAGAAAGACCAAAGAATCTCAACCGAAATCGGCAAGATAAATCTCAACCTCGAACCCAGGGTATCTTCTCTTCTCTCTAACTGGGATGGTCAGAAGGATTATCATTCTGTCCATCCAAGTTACGGAGAAGAGAAGATACCTTGGGTTCAAGGTTGAGATTTATCTTAAATATTTCAGGTATTTTTCTTCTTTGTGTTATGGCTTTACTATTAATTTTATTTTATAAAATGATGTGCTCAAATCGCTGAAATTGCTGTTTTAGAGAGTCTAGAAACCAAAATTTTCTTCGCCGCCCAACCATGGTGGGCGGCATTTGTAAAAAATGATATTCTCCCCCCTAAAAGTTTTAACACCTTGACAGGTCTGCACATGAACTTTTTCGGAATCAAAAATACAAGGTTGGTTTCCTCGAGGCAGACAAATACCACTTTAAAAACTTTTTTGCGGTTGTGTGTGGACTCAGAATATCGTGTGTGGACTTAGAACATCGGTTCTAAATTTCAGAACACGCTGTTTGCACCTGACAGACCTTTGACCCATTAATCTATAATTAATTGAATCATACCAACTGTCTTTGTTTTGGAAAAAAATAACAACAGCATTCTTGTCACAACGCAAATATGCGGAACCAGATGGGCCATGATACACTTGGTAAAACTGAAGTCAAAAGCAAGTTTGACTCCAGTAGTCTTGACAAGTTATTGTCAATTCAACTTGAAAGGTGGTGTTACCTGCAGAATAAAACCTCCACCAACACGAGATGCAGAAAAACACTACCAAAGAGTTGTCAATGCAGTTACCTGAAGCTGCATTAAACATAATTTCTACCAAGGGAAAAAAGAAAATCATTATCTCACTGGTTCAATTTGGAACTGAAAGATTTACCACACAAAAAGGATGTCAAAAGTTAATTTTCAATCCTGGAATTAGATTGTCACTAAAAACGGAAGCCCCGACTCTTTTGTGCTGTGTATTCCCAAACACCGAAAAAAAGACTTCTCTCAGAACAAAATAACTGACAAGCGCTTTGCTTTTGAATGCTCAAAAGCAAATTTATTAATTGCACGGTATACTATTTGCACTCCCTACCCTCTTTAGACATTATGCACGTTTAATTTGCTTGTTTCACGGTGAAATTGTTGCTGACCACAAAAGTCATGAATCAGATCACGTCAACTCAAGATTGGCAGAGCACGCAGCATGTGTGTTCTTACTGTGTACCTCTATCACTGCCCAATTCCTAGGATTCATTCGCCATATCAATCCCTGTAATTCAAAGCAAGTGATTTGGCGTAAAATATCGTTTTGCATATTCATTTCAAATATGCAGTTTGGGGGTTCGTTCTGATTGCAAAATTTGACTAAAAGTGTTGTGCTGTTTCTTTGTTTCATACGAAATCCCATAAAGGTAATTACAACCTAAGGTTATTATACTATGTTTTTGATACTATTAAATGTTATTAATTTAAGCGTATTTACTACAAACAATTTCCTTATGGCGCAAGAACATGATTACATGAAAAGTTGGGGTACAGAAAGCAAACAGCGCTGTACAACGCTATAATAATGAAAATAAGGTCTTCATGATCTGTGTTATGCTACCCCTGCCACCGTTTCTCTAGATTATCGTCCCGCCTGTTTGTTTCGTTCTTTTTTGTTTCTGTTTAGTCTTATTTTTTAACTATTTTGGATAACATCATGTATTTGGTTTTTAACATTTACCTTTGAACATTTGTANTAATAACGAATAAATACATACATACATTACCTCCGTTCTCTTCGGGTTTTTTCTTGACTGTTAAAGCCATTTGCTTTCCATCTCAACTGCGCAGCACTTCTTTCTAACACTTCAGCCAATTCCTGGGCTTTTACCCGTAAGAACATTTCATCTGCTTCATGAATGGTTACGACCGATAAGTCCGACTGTACTCTGTCAAATGATTTCCTTGAGGTGTGTGAGCTAATGCTATGCAGGTCAGAATTGGAAATATTTTGGGGGAATTCCATTGTACGAAGATGTGTGCGTATAAAATAATAAGGTTATAATATCATAATGATCATGGCAAAGGCAAGACTAACATACTTTGCACTCAAAAGGAAGTTTTGTGGTTTTTCTCTTTCCTTCGTCCATCAAGTTGGCAATCAGGATAAACTTGTGATCAACACAAAAGTGCAGAAAACAATAAAACAATGGAACACAGGCTGTATTGAAAACGAAGCTGCATCAACAAAGTCATTAACAACACACAAGAGTCAATAATCATAACCCCATATCACACCCCCGATACTGATAAATAAAGAAATATGTGACACCTTGAAGTTAAAAAATTGCTAAGTACATTACTGATTACTGATTAAAGTGTTTATACTAGTCCATATGCTCAACAGTTTGATCATCGTCTCCACCGATGCGCCATCTTGGGTTTCTTTCGCATTAAAATGTCCATTTTCCAAAGTGGTATCCATGACATAATGAGTAATTGAATATAGTTCAATTAATTACTGTTATCATCAGCAATTTATAACTATTTGTAAATATTGTTGATTCCTATGAATAAAAGTGAAGAAAAAATGTAGTAAATAAATCTATGATCGGAAAATAAAGATCAACGACAGTGTGTGACCAATCAGATTGGTCACATCATGAGGTAAGCTTTGGGCTGTTAAACCTTTTCTGTCACTTTTTTGCCTCAGCAGTATTGTGCTTTAAAATGATCCTGACTGTAGAATATAACAGTTTTACTGGGATTCATCCGAAGGGATGATTTCTTTTCTATTTCTGTGCCATCCACAACTGTGCTGTTACTACCTTGGGTGCTGGCTAAAGGCCATCCTGTCTAGCAGAATTCCTTCACAATCAAGTTATATGGAATTATTGTACTTCTAATCGTCTTATTTTATCAAACAAAATAATCGAAAATGTGAAATTTCTAGGAGAATTATTTACATTGAAAATTAACCGTAGGTATAGGGAAGAACAACTACCATTCCATACAAATAAATTATTACAAAACCATTAGCCAAACAAATTTGTTGCTAAAGAACTTTGAAGAAATTCTAAAAATATCCAACTATGGAATTCAGATGTATACTAAAACTTGTCATATTTTTCAGGTTCTCAACTGGTAGTACCCGTAGCCACGAGCACGAAGTAGATAGATGTTTTGTGTGTGATGGACACCTTGGACAAGCAATTGGTTACGTGAACTCTGCTATGCAAAATTGAGGCCAGAATATTTTTTATCTTTATTGGGTACAAGAAAAGTTCAGCTGCTTCATGCTGCAGTATACAGTGGTTCATTACCAATCTAAACAAAAATTTTTAGGAATATTTATTGGGATTTTTGAAACGTGCTATGGTAATACTTAGTGAAATATTTATTATACTAAATGGGCTAGCTGGGCTTGGCATGATACTTGTAACGGTCTTAAAGAGACAGTGTTACGTTTGTTTGTTTAATTTGGCATTCCTCTGCTCGTCAATGGAAGTTATCAAAGGAGATAAATGTGGAAAGTATGATCAATTATTATGAAGTGGGTTACTCAAAAGAAGTTGAAAGCTTCTTGGTTTAAATGTTTCTGTGGATTTTTAAAGTACTACACGCTGCTGTCTTTGGTAATCTTTACTATACAACAGTTAATTTTCTTGTGCTTTTTGTACATGCTGCCAGGTATACAGTAGTGAGAAGAAGAAAAAACAAAGAACACTTGTGACAATGAAAGCGGTTGACGTTTTGCGTATTAAACCATGTAAGCGTGTCAACAGTTGTAACAGGTTGTGCCTAACCCAAGCTGTTCACCTGTTGTATCTGTTCACCTGTTGTATCTGCTCACCGTCAGCTTTCAAGTCACACTTAACCTGTTCTTTCTTTTTGTTGACTGTTGTGTAGAACGTTTTCCTCCGATTGATACTCAGTCCCTTCCTGGCGGTTTCTTGACACACAATGTTAAGGATTTCTTGAAGCTCTTCAGCTGTGTCTGCGATAAGTGTGGTGTCATCGGCGTATCTAATGTTGTTCACATTGCGTCCTCCTACAACAAAACCTCTCTTCTCATCAATGGTTCTCATGATATGCTCATTGCATAGATTGAATAGGTCTGGTGGTAGAACACAACCCTGTCGAACTCCTCTTTTGATACTGATATATTTTCCGATCTCATTCTGGACTCTTACTCCTGCTGTTTGTTCCAAGTACAAATTCCTCAATACTCTTTTCCCCGTCAATATCTAGTGATTGGAGCATGTCTAGCAATCTCTCGTGTTTCCTTTTATCAAAAGCTTTGCTGTAGTCAATGAAACAGAGACAGAGGTGTTGATGCATCTCATTAGCACGTCCGCACAGCATTCAGATGATGAAAATTGCGTTCTGTGTACCGGAATCTTTGAAAAAATCAAATTGTTATTTATTGATTTCAGGACGCATTGCCTTCCGTGCACTTGCCATCAACACACGCACCAGGATTTTGGTAATATGGCTCATGAGGTTAATTGTACGATGGAATTCACATTCTGTTGCTCCCGGTTTCTTGGGTGGGGAGATAAAAATTGATTTTGTTAGATCTAGTGCAATCTCCCGGCTGTCGTAAAGGTCGTTGACCAGCTCAGTTATTTTGTTGATGCCAAAGTCATCAAGCCCTTCAAGCATTTTGAAGCAAATGTTATCTGAACCTACTGCTTTATTCCGTTCCATCTTATTCATAGCTGCTCTGACCTCATGTTTCAAAATCGTGGGTCCTTCCATAGGTTTCTTTATTTTAGGTTTTCCTCCTCTTTCATCCTTGAACAATTCATTAATATACTCTGCCCATCGTTCAGCAATTTCATTTTGTTCCATCAACATCGACCCAACTCTTGCTTTGATGCAGCCATTGGAAGTCTCTCTCTCTCTCTCTCTCTCTCTCTCTCTCTCTCTCTCTCTCTCTCTCTTTCTCTCTCTCTNGGTTTTCCTCCTCTTTCATCCTTGAACAATTCATTAATATACTCTGCTCATCTTTCAGCAATTTCATTTTGTTCCATCAACATCGACCCCACTCTTGCTTTGATGCAGCCATTGGAAGTCTCTCTCTCTCTCTCTCTCTCTCTCTCTCTCTCTCTCTCTCTCTCTCTCTCTTTCTCTCTCTCTTAATTTCAGTGCATCTATCATTGATCCATTCTTCCTTTGCTTTTCTGCACTTCCGTCTGATACTTCGATCCAGCTCGAGATATTGATCGGAGTGTTGATTAATTTTTGCCTTTCTTTCATCAATAACAAAATTTCGTGCTTCATCCACTCTTTCTTTCGTTCTCTCTTCTTTGATGGTATGACGTTCTTACTTGTCTCAGCGAGGGCGTCCTTTAGAACTTCCCATTTGTAAGCCTCTTCGTTCGTAAGGGCATCAAAGCGATTTTGCACTTCCACTGCATACTAAGCTTTCAATTCTTCATTCTCTCTCAAAAGATTCCATTGCAACTTTCTGTTTGGCATAGCGTGTTTCACTTTGCGAAGCCGTACTTTGACGGTACACACTACTGAATTATGGTCGCTACCCCAGCAGCTCCAAAACATGCCTTAGCATTTTGGACCGCATTACGGAATCGACTGTTGATTGTATTGTGGTCGATCAGATTGGGAGTTCTATCCCCCGGATCTCTCTATGTTCATAGGCGACAATTGAGATTTTTAAACCATGTGTTCATGATAACTTGGTTATTGGCCTCACAACATCCAACCCACTGGTTCCCTCTTTCATTGATTTTTCCAAGTCCGTGAGCTCCCACAGCTTGTCCAATCGCTCTGTCACGGACTTTCGCATTCAAATCCCCCATAACTATGATGATGTCTTGTGACTTGCACTGTCTTTCATCAAGTTGCTTTTAAAACTGGTCAATTACCTCGTCACTACTGTTTGTTTTTGGAGCATACATTTGGATTATGCTAATGTCAAAGGGTTTGCCCTTTAGTTTTACCAGTATCACTCTTTCTGATAGTGCCCTATATCTTAATACACATTTGCTCATTCCCTCATCCAAAATTACTCCTACCCCTTTTTGTGTGCTTTACCGCCCACGTATATCATTTCCTGGCCATCAAGATCAAAACTTCCGAAGTCAGGCCATCTTGTTTTGCATAATCCCAGCACATTGATCTTCATTCTTTCCATTTATTGCTTCACATTTGCCAGGTTACCAGTTTGGTACAGTGTACGAATGTTCCAAGCTCCGATTCATATAATGCTTCTATTCCTGGCAGTATCAGGCTGACAGTCGGGCTCCACCTGTCGGACATGGATATCCCTACCGAGCATGGTGTTGATTGAATCAACCTCATTTATGATGTTAACGTTAATTAATGTTGGTTACAGTGGTGGTTTGCTATTGGCTTGAGTCTCATTAGTACCCTCAGCATACCGCGATGCGCATGGAGGTTATGCCTTCGTTGCCGTTGGTTTGGGTAAGACTCATCCGCCAACTCTGCCACTTCCTGTCTTCATGCGCTTGTGCGAGAAGTACACAAAATCAGCATCAACAAGTTTTTTGCTACCCTCATGTCATTTAGCCCGCCAGCTGAAGGGGTGTACCGGGGTGTGGTCGCTGCCAACCACAAACAGCAACTTGGAGACCAGTAAGTCCATCCACCAGCTTATGGTTGCCACTGGCTGGTACTCTATCCGAACACCCCATACACCCCGAAAAACTAACACAAGCCAGATTTTGTCGATGTGCCGAGGGATGAAGTGTATCAGCAAGACTTAAATCTAGTTAGTTACAAACACGACTTCGAACCCGATAAATAATATCAAGATGAGATGAAGGAGCACCTGTACCGATAAAACAACAATACTTTATACAAAAGCCGATGGTAAATTTATAGGGATACAAAATGGGTGAAGGCGTAAGGTACTTTCAAACACGAAACAAATAACCAAGCTTATTAGAGGCAGACTTATTAAAAGATCAAATATAAGAACACTAAGAAAGATCTGCGGAAAATACAATCCAAGAATTCCTATTGATAAGCATTTCTCAAGAGGGGAAGAAACCTAGCAAGGTAAACATCAGAATGATTGCCTACAAATATTAGAGAGAGGTATGAAACCAGCTTCTTGTCAACGACATCATTTGCGTTTTTGATGAATGGAAAGAGACCAGCTACTTTTATCCCAAATCTCTAAAAAGGTCAATCTGAAATTCATACTCCAAGTCTTTTGCAAGATTTACTTGTTCCTACTAAGTCTCCTTTTGGCTAACGTAAGTAGGAAGTTTTATCAGCATAGATGTGATAAACTGAAGTAATTTACCAGGAACATCATTAATATAAAAGAGAAAGAGAGTTGAACCCAGGATGGAACTTTAAGGAAGCCCAGACTAAATTGAGTATTCATAAGATGTGACTCCATTCAATGTGACATATTTTACAAATTAAGAGGAAGGATTGAATAATACCAGATATGTTTCTACGTATACCATAACTTCAAAAGCCTTTCAAGCAAATCAACGTGCCATATCTTTCAAATGCACTAGAAATATTAAGCATTATTGTTTGTTCTTTGCCAGACATGCATAAACCTATAGGTACGTTCCCACAATGCAGTCAAAAGGCCACCAATGTAATGATATCCTTTAAGCCGCACTAAATATCAATCAAGAGAACAAGATTCTGCAAGAATTTTATGAGTGCATTGTTGATGCAAATAAGATGTCATTGTTGATGCAAATGACAAAGAAAACTTACAGGTCGATATTTCCGAGGATCATATGGATCGCATGCATTCTTGAAGATAGGTGCAACATTGGAAACTCTCCACTAAGGCGGAAAACAAGACTGATTGGCAAAGGTTAGAAAGTTTAAACAGCAAGGAAGATAGCTCAGAACCATATTCTTTCAAAACAACTACCGGAAGCATGAGCTATAGATTGATCAAGCCCATGAATAATCTTTGCAACAATTTTGTATTTATGATGACAGAATCTAAAATTTGATCAGTTTGTTAAGAAAAATCTATTAAAGAAAACCAGTCTCATTTAGAAAAGAATAAATAAAAAAGAATCGTGCAAGGAGATCACCCTTTTTTCCAGAGGACATAGCAAACCAAATACCATAAAAAATGGAAAATTAATCGACTTAGCAGAATGCAAAGCATTATTGTAAATATTTTAGGAGTCTCGAGGTTTTTTAGAAGAAATAGAGATAGATTTTGGAAAGCAAGATTTAGCAAAAACAATTCACCCTTTAAGGAGCATTTTCAATTAATATGAAAGAAACCTGAGATGTACCAGTTCCATAAAGTTGAAACTGAACAAAGAACTTATTGCAATGAGCAAAGATAAGATAACAATTTGCATCGAATCATGAAGAGTAATGAGATTTGACTTTGTACATACAACTAGGTACAAACGTTTCAATACCAATATTAACCCATTCTGTGAATTCATTTGCAACATCAGAAGTTAATTTCTTAAAGAATAAATTCCAAGGAATAATAACAAGAAATAATAAAATCCCTCCCGGTCAGCTTGATCAAATTGAAAAGTCTTTTTCTGATCTGGCTTCTTAACAAGAATTGAAACAGTTGCCCTAACCTCTACAGTGACATGAACAGGGTTACATAGTTACATAGTTACAGGGCCATGAAGATGAGTCAACATTTAAAACCCTGTAATGCTTTCATTAAGGCTTGCCTCACAAAACTGTAAAAGGTTTGCTTAACATGTTGATTTATTGTCATCAAGAACTGCACTGACCCCTTCTGATATCTTGAATCTACATGTACTGTGTGGACTTCATACCAATACACGCTTTCTCTTCAATGACAAAATTTACACCTGAACCAATAGGGTACTCAATGCAACTCCTACATCCTCTTTAGTTGATGAAATATTTATGCAAGCATCAGACGCCATAGCATTATCAACACTGGACCAGGAGCCAACAGTCTGGAAAAAATGACAGGTAGACCATATTTTTTTATCAAATTGATCAACCTTCCTTTGAAAAATCCATAGTCTCCACTAAAGCATCACATTCGTCACAAAGAAAGACAAATACTCTTTCCCTAAGTTCTAGTAAGGAGTCAAGCAGCAATACCTTTTCAGTTACCATCTGCAGGAAAGCAGCTCACACTAACCAGTACTTCAATGATGTATCATAACATCAGACACTGGTCAAAATATTGTTATTACCAACCTCTCTAAAAAAAGGAAGCATCATTCCAAATCTAGATGATTTCAGAACAGAAGAAAAAGACCATCGAAAGGTTGTCTTATTTAAGGCATATAAAGCAAAGAATCATATAAGTACTGAACTAAATCATGAAGAAAGGAAAAAACTCTGAAGCAAATATATCTACCCTACATCAAAAACATTAGTGACTATCTACGAAAAACTCTCCGGCAATACAATATCCAGTATTCCTTTTTCACAACACCCACCTTAAACAATATACTGTCAAAACCAAAAGACCCAGTCCCAATTGAAGAGAGGAACACGATAATTACATGATAGCTACATGGTAAAGATTCTTCTGCCTCCAGGTAAAACAAGGTGCTCTGTAAGTCAAAAGGAAAAAGAGGACAGCAGAGGTGTTTAAAAGGATGACACTGAGAGTTATGAAATAGCGGAACACTGCTAAACTCAAGAAAAAAGAGCGGTGCCAAGTCACTTTAGAAGTCTTACGAAGGGAAATGTATCCCTCGTAAGATAGCTCAGTGAAAAGCTTACGACCTACACATAAAAAAATTCCCATATTTGTGGCTTCTACTAAGACCATAAAGTTAGGAATTTCCAATTTTATCGATAGTAATTTTTTTGTTTATCGTTTGAAAGGAAGATTTGATTGATTTGTGGAAGTACACCTCTAGTTGATTTGCAAGCTGTAACATTCTTTCTGTATATTAAAAGGAAAAGCAATATGTACAATAAGGTTTCAAGTTCATTCTTCACTTGGTGCAGTCTTTGACATCCTGTAAATTTGTCGAGTTTTTTAAAGTTTATGTTGAATTCGTTTCTTTCGTTAGAGGTATCCTTACTTGATAGTACCTACACTAATCGATTCTACGCTTTTATGAGGAATGCTACATAAAATCTTTTAAAATTCCATTTCCCCACTAGCAAAAATTTTTTTTTCAGGTTATCCTACTTACTCATCAAACACATTTTTCTCTGAAATAAAATATCTANAAGTTATATGTTGTTTAAATGATCTAGTTAAATTCCTGTCATCTGTAAAAATAGTATCCACATAACATTAGTTGCATAAAAATGTACTCTAAAGCTTTACTGTATCACATAATTTTAATTTTGATAAACTACAATAATTCTTTCTTCGTTTTTCAACAGAGTTCAGGGCCACTTTTAAGTTGTTTGATATAGATGAAAGTGGTATCATAACAAGGTTTAAACTTGTTGCTGTGAGGAAAAAATGTGGTCAAACTATTTCTGAAAAAGGGTTTCAAGAGATGATAAGTGAGACTAATACCGATGGAAAGTGCTTATTTGTTTTAAACGAAAGTTCTCCCGAGCATATTAACTCACAGTCAAGATAAAACTGTATGTCGTTAAAAAAAATGATCAAGGCAAAATGTAGATGATTTATGATCTGGAAACATATAGACACTAGATTGAATAGCTAGCAAGGCAAAATGTCAAATTTTTAAATACATTTTTTGTGTGAAATAAACAGAGATTTGCATGTTCAAAAAATTTAACATCAACCTTTTAGGTAGAGTATGAACAAAAGGCGCGTCGTATGTGCCCCAGTCCTTTCAAGATTGCTCAAATCAACGTCCAGTGCTGAACTCTCTTTACATAGTATCTACTGTCAATGGTCATCTGCATTTATCTCTTTTATTATCCTTGTCTGCCTGTGTATCCATATTCACGTGCGACTAAAATTTTGCACAGGAAATTTCTTAGATAGATCTAAAAAAAATTTATGTGCAAAGTTTTTTACTCTCTAAATATATATATTTTTAAGAGGGTAAAATCCCTGTAAAAATACCAAGGGTAATTGCATATTTTATCCCCCAAGGGGATAAAATAGCTTTGCTTATTGACTGGTGGTGAGCCAACAATTGACATAAGTTATCCCTGTAAGAAGTAAGGTTTAAGAACTTTAGAATACGGACGTGGAAAAACGGATTCACTTTTTAAAAATCTAAAAGGTTTGTTTCAAATGTTTATAGCATCTTAGAGTACATAAAAGGAAGATACTGTAAAATTATTCCTTCATACCTTTATATATATTTAGATATACCTTTAGATTAAAAGGTCAATAAAATTGATATTTCAAACTACCAGCTTAAAACAGATAAAATTTCAAATCATATTTCAATACATTTTGAAATCCAATGATACTCTTCGAACTCCTAAAGCATAAAGGAATTTCATTAAAACACATTGCACCATAAAAGTAGAAACTTTCTTTCGAGGATTATAATCGGACTTGTGGTAAGCGAATAGGTTTGTCTTTACTTCGTGTGTTATTTTTCAACAATTCAAAATAATTTTTCATTGAGTCACATATATTTCCAGCTAAACAATTGTCCACATACACACATAGTTTCTTCTTTACGATACAGTCACTAGAGGGCAGGACGGGCTGATTGCATTGGTTTGAAAATGTGAAAATCACTTTGTGAGCACGTCTTTTTTTTCAATGAGTTGCTTTTTATGCAAGTGATGACTGCGTAATATGTAAAAAGGGGCATCAACATTGATACGTAGATGGAAGTTGCAGCTTTCATCGTTAATTTTGGTCTCAGTCTCTGAAGTAAATACAATCGCCCCATAGCCTTCTTATAAATTGAAGTTGAATAACCTGTTAGGTTTAATGATTGGTCCAAAGATACTTTCAGGTATTTACACGTTTTAGTGTTTGAAATTTGGTGATATCGATAATTGATCTGTAACGTTTTGTTTTTGGTCTTTAGATTGATCCAAAAATCAAGCTTTTATCTTTCTCTGCTTTCATGCTTGTAATAAGTCCGCAGCTCTTTTAAAGTCCTCTTTCATGATTTCTCGAAATTCTTCAATGTTCTTTGCGAATGTAAATAAATTAGTGACATTGGCAAACATTATGACTTTACAGTCTTTAGGTACATCGGCCACACCATCAAAACAAGAAGAAATAAGAAGGGCCTAATTTAGGCCCTTGTGGTACACCGCATGTAACAGGTTCTGTATTTGAAAGTACGTTTTGAAAGCTGACTTTTTGTTTTCTGTTGAACTGTTAGTTGATGAAAAAATCTCTTTTTATGTCATGTACATAATAATTTTCAAGATTGCGAATGATCTGGCTGTTGCTCAAGGTTTGAGTGCTTTGCCTAGATCAATGAACAATGCACCCGTCAGCCTATCTTTGAATCTGTGAAGATTGTCGCAGCAACGCCTGTACTTCTCTTGCCACGGAAACCATATTGTTGCTTCACTAGAAGCTTGTGCATCTCTAGATAACTCATTAATTGTGAGTGGATTCACCGTTCAAGTAATTTTGTACCTATTTGGAGTTATGAAATTGGGGGATAATTGTCCTATACATGTTTTGAAGCACTTTTGAAACTTGGTGTAATTTTATGGATCTTGAAGTCCTCTGGCATATATAATGTGCCCCATACTTCAATTCTGAAGTTTCTGGAATTGTTTAAAATCTCCTATGTCATTACCAATTAATTAAAAGCGTAGTCCACAACACAAACAAACAGCTTGTTGGAACGTGCCCAGCTCAAATCAAAGCAATAAGTGTTCATTGTTACACTAATTTACAGACTCAAAAATGAGACCACCAAGATCTTTTGAAGAAAAGGGCGAGTCACTAATAAATAGTATAATAAATCAAGAAGTAAAAAGAATAATTATTTTATTGTATGGTAACAGTAATAATTATTAACAGTAGCTTTAATTTGAATAGTGATTGTATAAAGGGATAAATTGTGAAGATCTTATTTAGGAAAACAATTGCTCGCCCTTTTAACCATGACAAAGGGAAATATGCAAATTTGTTTCAGGCAAGTCGGTATCCATACGTAATGTATTGCACAAAACATTAAGACTAGTAAGAGTATTTCTAGCAAAATAAAGCTTAAAAGATGCGTCAAAATAAATTTCTGCTAAAGTCAAATCAACAATTGAATTCCTTTATGGATTTAGTCATTCTTAATTATTCTTAACATGTTACCTGACGGTATTTAATTATCTCATAAGAAGATTGTAACAGATTAAAATATGAAATTCTTACCCTAAAATCTCGCATTAAAGCCCCGGCGCCTATATCCGGAAATTAAAATTGTTTGCATTTTTAGGTCTAGTAAATAAGGTTGCATATAAGCTCCCTTGCGTCTGTAATTTTCTTTTGCTAAATATCACTTTGAATCACCTTATTATGGATACGCAAAAATGTAAAAAACTTTGCAAATTAAAAGATACAATAAATCTATCCATAAGTCTACAATAATATCCTTGTCATTATCATCAGACACAAGTCCTTTGTTATGATTATATACAGTACCTTCCATCTCGTTCACATCGTCAATGTTATGACCTTCATTCTCGTAAATGTTATTTGAAACAACCCTTCTCCCCTCTTTAAGCTCCAGCAGCAACATTTTGCTCTTCTCTATGATTGCTTCTATATGAATTAACTCAAAATCGTATCACGTAATCGTGAGTAAAGAGTCTGGTAGTCGTNCGGCGCCTATATCCGGAAATTAAAATTGTTTGCATTTTTAGGTCTAGTAAATAAGGTTGCATATAAGCTCCCTTGCGTCTGTAATTTTCTTTTGCTAAATATCACTTTGAATCACCTTATTATGGATACGCAAAAATGTAAAAAACTTTGCAAATTAAAAGATACAATAAATCTATCCATAAGTCTACAATAATATCCTTGTCATTATCATCAGACACAAGTCCTTTGTTATGATTATATACAGTACCTTCCATCTCGTTCACATCGTCAATGTTATGACCTTCATTCTCGTAAATGTTATTTGAAACAACCCCTCTCCCCTCTTTAAGCTCCAGCAGCAACATTTTGTTCTTCTCTATGATTGCTTCTATATGGATTAACTCAAAATCGTATCACGTAATCGTGAGTAAAGAGTCTGGTAGTCGTTAGTCCGTTCATTGCTGAAATCCACTGACGATGAATGCTGGGTTTGCTACTGAACTCCATGTTTCAAATACCCACAGAGATATGGTTTCTTATGAAGCACGCCAAAGGTTGCCCTGCTTGGTGAATTCTTAAGTATCTCTTGCCATCCACCCTGCCCATCACTCTTATAGAATGCTTGAATGGCTTATTGACATGCTTGTCAAGAAACTGTAGCAATGTAGTCATACAGCCATCGATGATTTTGTATTCTGTGAAACTCGTGAAAAACTAAGGCACATCTCCCATATGAAATTTGGCCGAATCTATGATCAGAAGAGATTCAAGCTGTTGGAAAATACATTTTGGTTGGTTTTTCCACATTTCTGGACAGTAGAGATTTCGCATAACACTTCTCTTTATTGTGCCTCCGTTCGTACCTTCAGTTACCATTTCCTTAGGCAAATTACCTCTTTTAGACTTGGTTTGGTATTTAAAGATGACCACTGGAGCCAAGGATATTCCCTTGCAATGATTATTAATTTTGCGTACTCCAGCAGTCGACATAGTGGTAAATCGCAATTTTTCATTGCCAGTACTTTTCTCATCCCTTTTAAAGCAAAGGTGTTGGGTATCGAAAAAGCAAGGGTCCCATTCATATTCATTAGAATGTCAAAGTTACCCAAACATTTCGTCCCAGCTACAAATGCATTATGACATTCAGGGGCATCATCAGGAATTTTTTGCCTAACCCTTGTAACTCAACAAAACGTTAAGTTATTCCGTCTAATCATTCAACGCAACCATCCTAATGAAGCAAAAAGGCACTCATTATTGCCTAGATACATGGTGGGAAACGAAACTAACGCCTTTCTACATATCTGCTGACCAATGACAGAGTTTCGTTTACCTCACTCGTCTTTGACGTAGCCCAATAAAGCAGATACAAGTAATGAATATTTAGCTTTTGACTGTCCAATTCTTCTTTTTGACCATACATCCATTCTGGAGTAAGAGCAGCCGACTTGAAAACTTCCGTTTGTTTGCCCCATCACTGAAATTCTTTTCTCGGAATACCTTCAAGTCCAGATACTTTTCGAGCTCCTAACTCTTTGGCTTTTTCAACTGCTTTTCTTTTATTGCAGCATACAGCTTTTTCTCATGCTTTGTCTTCCATGTTTGAACAATTTCTTACCCAATAAAACAAATTAAAATTTTGCTTGAAGTTTTGATACCATTCATGGTGTTATGATTGCATTCTATTTGAATGTTGTTTTTGCGTTCGAAACCTATGTTTGCGTTCAGATGTTGTAATCAGATTTTTAAGTTTATATTTTGTGTAAATTGAATGCAATGGCAGGAGCAATTTTGTGTCCTCCCTATGTTTTGGTGTTCAACTGCTTATATTTCACTGCTCATCACGAATGTAAAGGCATATGGACCCTACGTGTTCAAGAGGAGCTGAGTGAAAGTTCTGAAAGGTAGTGAAATTGTGAGACACATTACACCACTAATTCCTATAACGTTTACCTTGCTTTTGTTGTCTGGCAGCTTCATGAAAGTTAACGTGACAGAAAAACATAAGAGAAAAAGAGGAAAGTGACTGGAAGTTCCTTGTTTAGTGACTGTCAAGGTATCAAAACATATTTTGTTAAAAGTGGAGCCTATTATTAAATACTTATGTAAAAGATTAATTTTTAAAAATATATGTGCCTTGCGAAAATCGTCTTATTTATGTCATTTCTCACTGTCAATGAAAGAAATTTGACATTCGAAAAACATGGCCGTATGAGGGCGCCACAAGGCCTCTATATCAGCAGTGTCCTTATGCGAGATTGCAGGGTACTACTTTGTTTTGCTCTTAAAATAGAATAAGCAGATGGCGTAGAATTCCGTGTTTGGTATAAAGGACCTCACTGAAATTTGCTGACGATTGATCGAGGAAGACTAAAACACAAGAATCTTCTAGTGAATGACGCTAGAAAAGAACAATTATACTCGCACCCTGCTGATACATGAGAATTTGGCAACAACAGGTAAAACCCAGTATACCACTTAGGTTTTGTTTAAAATACAATTCGTTTTCAAATTAGAAGAAAATACACTTCAAAATCCGCTACAACTCAACTGTCTAAAAGGTCAATTTTCTCTTTGTAGCGAACTACCCCCATCAGTTAATTTCTTGTTAAGCTACATAGGGTTTTTTAAACTTTCATCAAAATGTGATATACTTAACACCTACATAGTGTATTTAATAGCCTTTGCATTATGACGTAAAATTTTACTCTACCTTACTTTACAACATTTTTACAGCACATGACACAAAAAGGCGTTTTACTCATTGGATTGCTCCCTGTTTTTTATCATCCCTTGGTTCCCATTCCGATACAGTCAAGAATACTTATATCCTTCGTAAATTGAAGTAAATTTTGCTTGGAACTCCAAGTTTTTACAAAAAGGTACTCTTTAACTCAGTGCTCCTTGACTGTCTGATAGACTCAAAAACTAATGGACCTGTTTACAAATAATTAGCAATAACAAGTTCTGTAGGTGCAAGTCAATTACGATCTTCATTAACAGCAGTTGAAGAAGATCTCTTAAAAGCAATTTATTGAAGAGGGGTAAAAGCAGTCTCAAATGGCAGTAATTGGGTTACACAGGAACTATTGTTTCAACATGCCCCTGATAAAGTACTCCATACCTATAGAAAAGTGCAACAAAACATTTTTTGCTGTTCCTTTGAGCGGAATTGTAAATTTTCAAGTATATTTGTCTACAATTTTAGTAAATTGATTGTGGCTGTCGATTTTTGTACATTAAAAACTATTTTCGTTACAGTTTTATTGTTCTTGTTCTAAATCCAACCCAATTTGGGTGATAATTTGATGATACGTAAATTCGACTTCTTATATAGTTTCATTTCAAAAGTTTGAACTTTTATTCAGTCTTGACAGAACACAAAAAATAATTCCAACTCCATTAAGGCCAAATGCCAGCCACCCAATAATGAATGAATGACCATGAACTGCACTGCGCAGTGTTGATGTTTTGTAGTTGTAAATTGATAATCCACACATCAGTGAAAAATCTAAATAAAGAGGAAGAAATGGTTTTTATTACAGAACATTATTTTACAATTGGGGTGTAAGACCAGAATCATTAAACTGGGGTGGAATTGGATAACTTTGGAGCTCGAAAATCTAGGCTTTATGTACACATTATATATATTCGGTCTTCATTTCATGCAAAAAATCAATATTTATGCAAAATATGTCAAAGAGCGATGTAAAATCATACCATGAGTAAATTGCTTAAATTTCAACTTGGATATTTTACCGAAAAATGTTAAAGTAAACAATTGTTTCAACAAGTTCTTAACTAATTTATATAACAAAGACAATAAATATTTACCGATAACACTGTAAGAAAATGTACATTACTTATCCACTAAAGTTGCTTTATGGCCTCTTTATCAAATACATGAAAGTATCTGAGATGTTCTAGTTCAATCACAAACAGGGTGATGTCGTTAGAGCACTTGTGGTCAGCTAGTATGAATTCACCTAATATCACCGCAGCAGCGAGTCCACCGATCCTTGTCATGAGATAGCTAGTGTTGAGGTGAACAGCTTTAGAATACAGGAAGCAGCCTGAACATATTCCAAAATTACCACTTTGTTTAGAATAAAACTATCTGAGACGGAGAACTACAAGATCTATGAAAGAAAATAGTTTTGAGGCAACCCAAAACAACTTTTTATATACCATAAATTTTTTCCCCCCAACATATAATTGAAAAATGAAATGAAATGTGAACAAGGGGCCTATTTCAAAAATCTTCCTTGCGAACAAATGCAAGGTTCTTAATAAGTACAACAACCATAGTTTGTTTTTTTTCCCGATGAGTAATGTGCGAAATGTGTACAATTATAAGTCCAATAGCAAAAAATACAATTTTAAGCAAAAACCTAGTGAAGTCACTTGAAGAGAGAGTAATTTGCGAAAACTTTATATAATGTCACAGGAGAAATAAAAAAGATTAAAACACAAAATGTGTTCCATGTAATTTTCAGTTGTTTAACTATTGAATGAAATATAATATAATATAATATAATATAATATAATATAATATAATATAATATAATATAATATAATATAATATAATATAATATAATATAATATAATATAATATAATATAATATAATATAATATAATATAATATAATCTTTCCATTCCCATCATTCTTACTTTCTTTTGTCATTTATCTGCAAAGTTTGTGTGTGTATATGTGTGTGTGTGTGTTGCTCGTTGTGTTGTCTTTCGTTTGTCCAGCTGCTTGTTTATGTATGTGTCGTTTCCTCATGGTTATTAATTTAGATAATACCATCTTTGGCTCTGAGTGTTACACTCTAATACTATATATATAAATATATATATAAATATATATATAAATATGTATATAAATATATATATATGTAAAAGTATAAGTAGCATTTGCTTACAATTTTGTACAGGAGGATATATAGCTGGTAAGTATATCGACCTGCTCTTCCAATTAAAAGTATTTCGAATCGACACGTCCGTATGACAAATAAGACAGAAACTTGCTACACTAACGAACATCAAACAGTAACGAAGGGTGGTGGGAGTTCCAAAGAATTTCTTGCCAGGCGATTATGTTCATGATGAAGGCAACTGTTACTTGATTTATGACAAACAACTAAACACTTACATCAGGTCTCTGACAAGCAATAGAAAAATGTCTGCTGAGATCAGACAGTAGAAGAAAGAATAACAAACTCCACTTTGACAATGCTCCAATCATTTAAAGGAAAAATGTGTATATCAAAAAAGAAAGATACCAGTTTTGAAAAGAACTGTCAGATTCTATGAGCCCTTTCCCCCCTTTTTATATATATATATATAAATACGTAGTTATTGCAATCTTAAATCTCAGGGAGGTTCCATCCTGATCTTTATATTTTGCACAAGTAAAAAGTGGTTTATTATCTAATTCCAGTCAAATGGAATTAAAGTTTTCATTACTAATAAGTGGCGCGAGCATAAATGACGTTAGATTTTATTTATTCAAAGAAATCTAAATGTACGTCGGAATAGGTATGTTGCGAAGTGCGCAACCTACCGCTACTGCTATTACTGGTGCCACTGCTGCTATTGGTGTTGCTGCTGCTATTGCAAAGACTGTTACTGCTCTTACTACTTCAACAACTACTACTTAAAACAACGTTGATGAAAATAATTTTAGACGTTGGATTGGTCTAGAGCCAGCCATTCAAAACGTTGATGAAAATAATTTTAGAATTAAGAATTGTAACAACTAAATTAGGCCAAAATTAAAATATATTTTGCAGCATCTGACATGTAAAGAATTTAGTTTTGCAACATGGACTGGCAAAAATTCTTCAACAGAAACTATAAAGATAAACCTATATTATATTTCTTTTCAAGATTTCTAGAATTTTATCGCTTTAGTCTGTTTAAAAGGCAACTGCTGTCTAATAATATTAATTTATCGTCTCAATGTTATCAAATACACATTAGTTCAACAATATTAACATGTGACTTTAATTAATTTCTTTGTATGTTTCTGTAATTTGTTGTTATATTTTTCTCTGGAGAGCTAGTCATTGCACCACTTTTATACTGTTCCAAAAAAGCCAACTTTAAAAACAATTTATGTCTTCGTCTTGTCTAGTTGGGACACTTGTTATTTCCTATCTGTCATTTTATACCTTGTCAATTTTTAACCATCTATGAAGCTGGAAGTCTCTCTTCTGATTTTTGACATGCCAAAATGCTGGTTCTCAGTACAATTTGAGAAATAAGCAGAAATTAGGGAATAATGCACAAGGCAATATTTATTTTTCCAGGCTATAGTAGATTGTGATATGTAAGGCCGTAAAGAAATCATAAAAGGTCACATCCAAAAGTCCGCTAACCTTCTGTAGTAATATCTGGATTGTAGTTAGACTATTGTGTGTATACTATAGACCCTGTTGATCTTAGTTGCAAAGTAGATTGTTGACATGAAAATTTGAGGTTGAATTTGTTTGCTGACTCTACACAATTTTACAAATCGAATCGGATATTATATGTTAAACTTGAAAGGAAAATTTGAGGTTGAATTTGTTTGCTGACTTCACACAAGTTAACAAATCGAATGGGATATTATATGTTAAACTTGAAATAAAAATTTGAAAACTCGTAGAGTTCTTGTTATAAAATGTCGTAATATTTGGCAAACATATATAGGCCCTATAGCCAACATTCTAACACCAAAAAAAATTAAATAGAGTGAAGTTTTATGTCAAAGTAAAGAAAGGCCGATAAATACAAATTCCTTGTTAACACAAACAATGATATACAAAATAATGTTGTTGAAGAGAATTGTCTCACATGCTAAACACTGGAACCAAATGAATGGGTATGAAGAGACGCAATTTAACCATAAAAAGACTAGAAAATAAAGTAAAACTAATGACATTTTTGCTATATCCTTATAATCTCCACAGGGGAAAACCTGCGAAACAGAAAGCACTAAAGATAACAAGTAAACAAGAATCTTTTGGTCAATCAGCTCTAACGTTTTGCTGTATTGTATTTCATCCACTGTTACATACAGCCCTGCAGATTACATGAAAAAGTTACATTTATATGCATTTTTATTATTGGTATATGCAACTTATAAAACATTACAGGCATACATGTATAAAGATACTATCTCTAGCTTTGACTTTGCTGTTAATGGTCATGCTCCTAGGTTGACCTAGGTATATTTTTCAAGATTCCATGCCACTTGTACGTGAGGTAGACTTTGAAAATGCTCAACTTTATTTCATTTGCTTGCCGTTTGGATTGACTTATTTCAAACTTATATATTCTTTCTCTGTCGACCTCTTTTTAATTCTATTACCTCCGTGGTTGTGAAATCAGTGCTTATTCTACTCAATGATTGAATTCAGAATCCACTGACGAAACCTCGAGTGGAGTACATTTCATGAGTTAAGTCTGACTCGAATAGTGAATTTTCACACTTGTACTTTAAGTAATAAGAATTATTTTGCTTCTTTCTTTGACCTCTTTTTGTTTCTAATCCAAATGCATTATTTCCTTTCCTTGCTCTCCCTTTGATACTTCAACTATGAATTGGTCATTTGTTTTATCTCACATCAAACAAATTTTTAATGAAAATCTCCGTTTCATCACATTTCTTACAATTATAGCAAGATTAATTAGACATCTTCCCGTGGTCTCTTGAATGCTGAGAAAAGATTTCAAAAAACCTAGGCAAAACTATTAATATGGCTTTACTATGGGGATACAAAGAGGAACTGAATGCAAATCGCGTAGAGCCATCAGCCTAATGAGTTTCTTAACAAAAATATAACTTAGTTTTGATGTGTAGGTTGCGCAAGAAGAGAAGAACACCGATATCAAAACACAATTTGGTTTGTTCCTGATAAAGGGGCCAGGAATGCTATTACTACCTATTGCTATTGCTATCAATGATAATGAAAATATATTTTGAAATGAAAGGATCTGTATCTCTGTCTTTCGATAAAGAAAGGCACAATATAGTGTTTAAAATATTGTGAAATCTAGACATGATGAAAAAAAACCTAAGAGTAGTCAGGAATCTACAATGCGACCAGAATACAACTGTTAGGGTAGAGGGAGAACGTAGAAAGTACAACATGATAAAACGTGGAGTTAGACAGAATGTATCATGTCACGCAGTTTTTTAAACCTGTGCAGAGTAATGATTTTGAGAAATATTGAAGAAAGCCCAGATCTTAGGGTAGACAGAGAACATCTTAATAACACCAAATATGTATATGATACCTTTTTGATGGTAAAATCAGAAAGTAAATCACAGAAACTTTCAGCTATTGGAGTGAAGGAAATGAAAACATAATGAGATTTCTTAACGTCAAAAAGACAGTGCATAACATTATCAAAAGAGAAACTAAATCTTAACTAAAACCCCAGAAGTAGTTGGAAAAAGCATCAAACAAGTTCAGAAGTTCAAGCATCTAATATTTATGATTACATCGGACGGTAGGTGCACTACTGAAACAGTGAAAAGAATTGCTTTAGTTTGAGATATCTTCCAAAAATTGGCCTAATTAAAAAACAAATAGAAACATAAAAATGACAATAAAACTAGGTAATAAAGACATTATGTCCAGTCGATTTCTTAGTATGGCTATGAATGCTGGACAATAGGTCAGGGAAAACATTTGAAGTAGCAAAAATGGTATTCATCAGAAAAATACTTAGAGTCTTTATACCTAGAGAAATTAAATGAGTGTGTAGTGAACGAAGCCAAACATAAAAAGATATTAAAAATAATTATAAAAATGCAAAGGCAGTAAAGGACTAAACCAATACAAAATTGAAAAGTGAAACTTATCACTGAATGTAATTATTAGGTGATCCAATTCTTGTGAAAGTATTCTATTTAAAGTGTCTTTTTTTCAGAGAAAAGATGTAAATTCTGATATTTTAAAGATAACACAGCAAAAAGTGAAGTGTCTAACTTTCTTTAAAGTCGTTTTCTCTATCATCGTTTCTACTAAAAAGCACTAAAGAAATCTCCAAAAAAGTATTTCAAGATTGTTTCTCTTCCATTTTCTTTCATGAACTTGGTTACAAGATCGATCGAAATCAAATATAAGATAAAACGAAAAATCGACTTAACTTTTATTTCTTATGTTTGTTTTTATGATACCATTTCGCTTTCATTCTTAAATCATCACCAAAGAAAGATAAATTCTTACATTGTCCTTAAACCATAAAGTACATCATAAAAATAAATCTATTTTAAAGGTGTATTTTGGGTTCATAATTCATTCATTAGATATTGACATTTAATCGAAGTAAAATAAAACGTTTACCTGAAATGGCATTTAAAAAGCGTTCGAATTTTTGTCGTCGGATTAACTGTATCAAGGACTGATTATATTGGAATCGATATACCAAAAACACACTTTAAAGAAAGAATTGAACATCTATTCATAAAGAAAGCTACTTATTTTACTTTTGTCTTAATTGATATCACATGGAAAGAGAGCAGATTGTGACCCGAGTTATCATCTCATAAATACCGTTATTAAGGTATTACCATGACCAAGGAGCAACATGAACACTATTAATACAAAGTTCATTTTAGTATTATTGTATTACTGAATAAAGAGCTCATGCATAAAACATGAGTCTTTTTTATGTCAACTCGAATTACTTAGAGATTACTAATTATAACGAACTTACTTGAAGACATTAAAAATGAGTAGTAGTTCAGTAACGCTTTATAGAAAGTATTGCTCTTTTGTTAAAAATAATTTCAAGTCATGGCGTCTTCCTAGAAGAATTTCAATAAAAAGCGTTTAGCTTAGGTTAGGCAGGTGTTATGTTGATGTGCGCCTTTACTTTTCTCTTTTGGAGACAGTCGTTTATATAGATTACATTTGCATAAATATGTGAAGCTGAGGAGAGGTCTTGCTCTCAAATGATACACGAAAACGTCAAGTATAATAACATATAGATATTATTTTTGCTAGGCTACCCTACACTTGCTTTGGAGTAAAAAACTTTAGACATTTCGATACATTCTTTATTTCCGGTTGAATAAAACATATTTGCTACTTTTGAAATTCTGAACTTTATGGACTCAGAGGGAACCATTTATGTAAGAGCTTTATCATGTCTTGAGTCGCTAGCTTTTTCTGAGCTAAGTTTTGAGACATGATAAAGCTCTTATATCTATATTTTTTTAGTTGTTGGATTTTACTGGCAAAAATTAAAAAAATTAGCTATATTTTCTTCTTTTATCATTATTTAGTGTAAGTTTAAATTCAAGTTTTGGATTTAAGGAAAGGGGAAAAAGACCGCATTGTAAGAATTTCAGATTAGAGAATAACCTTTTAAAGAAAACAATTCAATGTTATTTAAAAGCAGTTTTTTCACTTTTAATTATAATTATTACTTTTACTTTTATACTTATCTTTATTACGTTTCCTTGGATAAATACTTCTGTAGCCTTACATTGCTGACGTATCATAAAACTTAACACTTTTAGACTGCCACGAGCTTCCTATTATTGATAGTCTTTATTAATTACACAGGGGAACAATTTTTTGGGACTCTCATGTTTTCTTTCAAAATAAAAGTGTTTCTGAACCAATTTTTCGTGCTGAATCCAAAAATGATATCCATTTGTTCCCATCACGTCTAGTTTTTTCTGCCCATGCTACACCTAGTTTTCATCAAAAATTCTGCTTTAGCATTGGGAAAAACTTTCTTCTGGTCATGGGATGTCCTTTCAAACCAATAAAGAGGGCTAAAATGTGATTGTTGCCATTCTTCTTCATCTAATTGATGCTGATATTCTGATTGAATCACAATTGACCTCTGGATTTCTTTGGTTCCTTGTTAATCCTTTCATGGGGCCATTCACATAGTATGCAAGCAGTTTTCCCTATTATCGCTAATTGGCTGAGTATTTACAACAAGGTGACATTTCAGTCAGTCAGTCATTCAGTTGCATTTTTTGTGGTTTCCTGTTTCCACTTGAGATCTGAGAAGAGATGGATCGGTTGTGTTAGTGTGACAGCTGTCAACAGAGTTTGTTCTTGAGAGGCTATTTTGGCAACATAATGCAAATACTCCTTTGTCAGTGGTCTTCAGCAATTTGTGAATAGTTTGCTGCTTGAAATTATTCAGCGATTTATTTGTGATGCAGATTGAATATGGCAAGCAGACGAAGGAGGTGTAAAAACGACCCAAATTCTTTCTGTTATATTTGTGGACAATTCACGTTTCCATCTCAAAGAAAGCCAATCTCGGATTTCGTTAAAAAGGCATATCTGGCATACTTTGGTGTTCTACTTGCTGATCAGGACAAAAACTGGGCTCCACACAAAGTTTGCAATTCCTGTGTTACCAGATTACGTCAATGGACAGAAGGGAAACGATCTCTTAATTTTGGAGTGCCAATGGTTTGGCGAGAGCCAACAAATCATGTTGATGATTGTTATTTTTGTGTGGTAAAGACATTTGGATATAGTGCCAAAAATAGGCATAAAATTGTTTACCCTAGTGTACCATCAGCAATTCCACCAATACCACATTCAAATGAGCTTCCACAGCCAATTTTTCATGGGCTACCTAGTGATGATGCCCTCCAGAAATCTTTTCATTCTCTTCTTCCTGTGAACTGTACAAGACATGAAGGTGAAGACATAGACATAAAACATTTATCGGAGAGTCAAAATGACAGTGATGATGCTGACTTTGGTGACATACCAGCTGCAAGTTTGACCTCATCAACTCAAATGGAATGCTTTGATCACAGTGAAATAAATGATCTTGTCCGTGATCTTGGCTTATCAAAGAAACTGGCTGAATTGCTAGCTTCTCGGCTTAGCGAGAAGCACCTGTTGAAGCCGGGTGTCAATGTTTCATTTTATCGAAATAGGGACAGGGAATTTAGACATTATTTTCAAGAAGATAGCATGTTTGTCACTTGCGTAGACATCAAAGGACTGTTATCAAAATTAGGTGTTGCGTCCTACAACCCTGATGAATGGAGGCTCTTTATTGACAGTTCCAAAAGAAGCCTCAAATGTGTTCTCCTTCATAATGGTAACCTGTATGGGTCAATCCCTATTGGCCATTCCGTGACAGCCAAGGAGAACTATGAAGCCGTAAAGAAGGTGCTCGAACTAATACACTACGATGACCATAAGTGGATCATCTGTGTCGACCTGAAAATGGTAAATTTCTTGCTGGGACAGCAAAGCGGCTTCACCAAATTCCCATGCTTTCTATGTCTGTGGGATAGCCGTGCAAAAGACAAGCATTGGGTGCAACAGGAATGGACAAATCGCGATTCTCTTGATGTTGGGCTGTCAAATATCATAAATCAGCCATTAGTAGATCGCCAGAAAATAGTCTTCCCACCACTGCACATTAAATTGGGGCTGATGAAACAATTTGTTAAAGCCCTTAACAAAGAAAGTGATTGTTTCAAGTACCTTCGACGATCTTTTCCTGGCCTTAGTGAGGAAAAATTGAAGGCTGGAATATTTGACGGCCCCCAAATCAGGAAAATGAAGAATGACAAACAGTTCCCTTTATCAATGACTGTTTTGGAGAGAACTGCATGGGACACATTTGTCAGTGTTATTGATAACTTCCTTGGCAAGAAAAAGTCTGTAGACTACAAAGACCATGTCAAAAATATGTTGAAAGCATTCCAGAAATTGGGCTGCAATATGAGTATTAAGGTCCATTTTTTGTTCAGCCACTTGGACAGATTCCCTGATAACCTGGGTGACATAAGTGATGAACAAGGTGAACGGTTCCACCAAGATATTAAAGTGATGGAACAGCGATATCAGGGCAGATGGGATGTAAATATGATGGCTGATTACTACTGGTCTATTAAGAGAGACTGCCCAGACATCAAACACAGAAGGAAATCAAGGAAAAGAAAATTTCTTCCTTAGTTAACTGTAAAAAAACTTTTTGTATTTTGTTTTAATTTTTTTAAAAGTTTCTTGTTCATTTTTCCTCTCATTTGGTTTGCTTGAATTTATTTGCATACTCTTTCATATGACAACAAGATCAGGCGCCAACTTTGCCTTAATTTTATTGAATATATGGGCACGGATTCTGCCCCCTAAAATCTTAGGATCTATTCTAGCTGCAGTCTTGAAACTTGGTAAGGTGGCAGAAGAACAATGCTCCAAAAAAATTAAAATACAAATTTTTGGTGATGATGTCATCAGACGATCGGTGACATCATCATATCTATTGGCCATTGGAATTTGGCGATTTTGGCCAAAATATTTAAATTGCAGAATGAAAGAAATTTTTGTACAGAATATCCCTGAAATGAATCTGATCACTTTTTAAATGCAGTTTTCAATGAATGATGAAAAAGAATGATGCCATCAATTTCACAGTCAAAAAAATCACATGCTGGCCGAGTGCCAACTGACCAAAAGTCCAGTGACAAAACGGCCATAAACTTGGACTGAGTCATCCCATACGCTTGAAAATTGCAGTAAAACTGTAAAAATATGTCTCGAAAAAAGTCAAAAAGCTTTGAGTTCACACCTGGTTCCATTTGGAAAATATTCGGGAGAAAACCGAGACGGTGGCGCCAACAACCATACGAAATAGGGTTGAGTAAAGAAAAAGGAATCCTATTCCGCAAAAACTAGACGTGGTGGGAACAAATGGATATCATTTTTGGATTCAGCACGAAAAATTGGTCCAGATTATTTTTAAAGAAAACATTGCTGCCCTGTTTTATCATTATTGATACAATTCCTATGAGATATTTGGATACGAACCTCAGAATGTGAACACTAATAAGTGCAAATACCAGTCTTTCTTTACAGGTCATCGTAACGGCATGGAAATATAGATACAGAGAACAATTATGGTGAAGAGTTTGGAGATTAGATAAAGGTGCACTTTTTTATGACGCAGTCACTGGTAAAAGCATTTATTTTAATGAAACGTATTGTATAGTTTTGAGTGGTTTGATTTGGATGTTCTGTTGAGGGACTTTTATTTGTTGAAAACGTTTTCTTTTTGGATTGGTTTCCAGGTTTGTTTGGAACCCTATGATCAATTCCATTACAGAATGTTGCATGTCATTCGTTAGAAGAAGCATATCGGGAAAGAAAGCAATAGCAGTAGTTACATAAGGCAAGAAGAAGCTGCTCCTTAAATGTAGGTTCTGTAATAAGTAATAATAATTCTTTTTGGGTTCCTTTCATACTACATATTTAAACAAGCTATTTAAAAAAAATTCTTTCAGGTTAGCGCTTAGGTATGACCACTAATGCATCAAATGACAATTTTTACTGTCATCATTTTTTATTTCTGTAGCAAGATCAGGATATTTTTCAGTACTTTTATTTTCTCTGTCTACAGCCCCATTATCTCTTGGGACAGTAAAACCAATATTAATAATAACAGCGGCAATAGTAATAACGATAATAATACAATAACAAAAACAGTATGACGTAAAACTGCATCCTTCTGTGGAGTTTTGTCGTGGGAGAACAAGTTTACCTTTTGTTACGACTACCTACAGGTCAACCTTGAACAAGATATAGCACCTGTTAGCTCTCCCTCAGACCACGAAATACCTGGTTGGCGTCCTGCAGAAACTAGTCCTAAGAGATTAGGATAATGGAAAGGCTTGCCGAATTGTGTAAGTAGAAAGGTAAGGTGGAGATATTAGAAAACGGTTAATGGATTAGGTAGGGGTAAGGGAGATGGATACAAATGACAAGAAGAACAATGACTATGAATGGAGCCTTACATCCAAGAGACAGCTTCTATCGTTGGTATAAACACATGGAGCAGGGGAGTAGAGGGCTGAGCGAAATAGAAAATTGTGTAGAGCTTACCAATTTTGAATTGGAACAGTATGTCAACGAAAGTCACGACTAATTAATAGTAGGAACAAGAACTCAAATAAGATAAGAGAGTATTGCAACCGTAAAAAGGGGAATTCTAATAGCATAGAAAACCGAGTGGAAAGGGTACCCATTGCTTGGACAGGATTTATAAGAAACAGAAGGCATCAAATGTATTGTGGCTGATAGAAGGTACATTGAAAATGAGAACACAGTCTCTATAAATAGCAGCTCAAGACCAAGCACCTCGAACAAATATTGTCACGGCAAAAATAAATAAGACCAGTCACTGGGGTTCATAAGGATTGTGTAAGCGGATGAATGAAATTGTGATCCATATCACTAGTTAATGCAGTAAATTGCCACAAAAGAAATACAAAGCAAAGCATGACATTGTGGCGTGAGCATTGCATTGGGAATTATGTAGAAGGAATGACTTACAATATGAAAAGAATTGGTATAAACACAAGCCCCAAGGTTTAGTTGAAAATGACAAATATAAGTTCTTCTGCTACGTTAAGATCTAAACAGATCATCATAACAGCAAGGAAGGTAAATATTTCTGTGGTAGTTAAAGATAACAAAGTCTGCTAACGTAGCGACGCAGCTTGTTCCCGAGGTAAGAGAGTGAAAGAAAAGGAAGATGAAAAGCTTTAAAAGTATCAGGACTAAGCCAGAGAGATCGACATGATATGGAATACAAAAGTAAAAGTTATTTCTGTTGTAACTGGAGCATTGGGAACGATAGCAACACGGTTAAAAGAAAATCTGAATGAAACTCTGATTCTTGTAAAGACAGTGTTTTTTCAGAAATCAGTGCTACTGAGAACAGCAAGGGTTTTATGGAAGGTTCTAGAAGTCTAAAGATGATTGTTGTAACTTGATAACCAAGGGTAATTACCATACATAGAAACGATAGAGTGTCTAATTTTGATAATACTAAAATAATGGTAATAGTAATAATAAAAATAATGATAATAACGAATAAAAGCATTAACGATCATAATGTTGCCCACTGAGGCAGGGATGTCTCATCTTCTTTGGTCTTAGAGAGGTGGAGAAGTTGGATAAGGAAGCAAGAAAAAATAAACTTAATAGAATATTGCATAAGAGAAAGAATTCGACTCATAAGCTTTATCTAAACTACATTTCGAAAGATACTTCTTCCACTCTCAGTCTCCTCTGACGACAGAAGAAGTATCTTTCAAAACCTATCCCAGAAAAAGCTTACGATTCAAAGCCTCTGTATCTATGGATTCCGCTGTGTCGATAACGTCAAGAATGTTCATAAGATGAAAGCAACTTTAGCTTCCTTTCCTCTCTTTTTTCTTTAGTTATTTTTTACTTAAACTAGTTTCAGATGGTAACACTTCAGAAATAAAAACTAACACATATCCCGTGTCGTAGTGGGATGAGTAAGAAAGAACTAAATGGAAAGGTTAACCAGGTTACACAGAGAACATGGCTGACCAAAACTGGATTAAAGATGGAACTGATGCAATAATATTACCTCTCAAGAGCTCAAAATACGTAAAATTTCATGTACACGATTCCCATAAAATAACATTGTGCAGGGCGTACAGAAAATGAAGAGAGGCTATTGGTCGTTTAAGAAATGAGTGTGCGACATTGACAAAAAATGCGAACAAAGTCGCAATAAAATTGCAAGGTGATTATTCTAGGAGCTTTAAAGAGTAGCAAAAAAAATACAATCCACCACCTGCTACAGAAAAATGTATAGAGGAACTATCATGCAATGCATAGGTTTATTGTGATCAGAGAAAATTAACAAGGATAGAACCAAATTATTTTTAATGTTGTTGTTGTTGTAGCTGGAGTGTCCGAACTGTGTCAAGGGAGTGAGGGAAAAATCAACAGTCAAATGTACAATCATTGCAAGACACAAGTTTTGATCCCCGAACAAGTGTCATGACTAAGTAGATTACCAAACAGTATCTGAAATCCCCCATTCGTTGGAGTAAATCTTTAAACAGTCCCAAACGTTTTGAAAGAAGTTGTAAAATCACCTGTTTACGATTGTCTACAGTTCGTTTTATTGTTTAAGTTACATATCAACAAGGAGGTCTTTAAAATGGCTTGATGAAAAAATAGAATTTAGCTCCTTCCTTATGTGTTGATGTTCCTTTGCAAATTCGATAATTGCTGAAATCCCGAAACTTAAAGTAAATGCATTTGTGGTTTATTTCTACAAACTAGACTTCAGTGTACTTTTTCTTTTAAAAAGTCTCCTTTAACAAAATGAATATTGTAATTAAATATTGTAATTAATCATACGTACTAACCAATAATAGACTTTAGGTTTATTTTGAGCAGGTATATATCATTTTCCAAATCAAGTAAAAAATGACCACTGTGTCTTAGGAAATAGAGGGGTGGGGGGAGGAAGTTAAGATTAAAACTATTCTTTTGGATCTCACAATCTCTTTTCTAAGGGAACATTTCATTAAAGATTAGAACAGGATGTTCTGACCTATCAGTGAAGTAACTGATATGGATACAAATACAAGATTGAGAAGATCTGGACAATGCATTTAAAATGAGCTGAAAGTAAATTCTGGATATTACAAAACCAGAATCATTCAATCCTTAGATTTTTTCTGTTTTCAGAAACTATGGTAGTATGACAGGAAAGAGGAAATAAAAAATATTTAAGCATGTTTTTCATCCGTAAAAAATGGACTGTTCTTTTAGATTTCTATCCAAACGTGATCCATTTGAAAATAAAAGATTTAATCTCAATAAAAGTTTTTCGATACAAGGTTATCTTGGGCAGCTGCATTAAAGATTATAGTAATCTAATACACCTATCACGTTCCTTGTGTGGATTGGCATTGTAGCTAACTATCATCAGTGGTGCATAACGCTTCATAGATCTTTGGAGTGCTAGGAATTATTGGTTTCCCACAAAATATTTACATTGGCTTTGTAACAATGAAAAAAATAGTAAATTATGCCTATTCTCCTTCCTTTGAAACAATTTCCTAGTAAAATGATCTAGAAAAATTTTAATTGCTGTCGGAAGGTTGCCTATGAATCCCGAGGTTTGATACGGCCTGTCTAACTAGTAGCAACTAGTCCTTTTGGTCCCTGTTTATTACAATCAATATATCGGAAGTAATTGTTTAATTACCCTATACATTGTAAGAAGTACTTCCCTATACATTGTAAGAAGTAATTTTCATTCATTTAAATTATTTATTTCTACACCTCAAGATAACCGGCTGTGGATACAGGATGTAAAATAAATAATTCGTGATACAAACCATAGCAATTAAAATTTGGTCAAAAGAAGCACCTTACAGATAATTTTTAAGGAAACTGTAGCTTTTTGAGTTTACATGAACAGGCATTTTCATACAAGGACAGCCCTCCCCAAATTAGGTTTAAAAAAGAAAGCAGTTTGTCGTCTTTGTCCGATACAATAGTTTTTCTGTCAGGGATATAAATTTTACTTGAATAAGGTTTGTCTTTCATGATAAATCGAGTTCATGGTGACATCAGGTGTTACTCTATTGTTTTGTTTCCTTTCATAACTACCTTCTGATAAGGTTTCTAAATCCTCGTCACATACACATGCTTCCTATATCATATTTAATGACTGGTTTATTGTGAGATCATTAATATATTTACATCAATATAATTACAATACAATTACTCTATAAACGTATATAGGTATATAAATTATTGACTCGCTCGTGACGCGTATGATGGAATTTCATAAATATGAAATTGAAAATGTCACTCCTGCAACATTTCTCTCCTACATGTATTTTGGTATGGTATGCTATTTGATGACTCTTTGCGCGCCTGGTTATTGAAAATGAAAATAAATATCACAGAGAATCCGTTAGGTGTCTTGTGTTACCAGTAAATATAGAAGAAATGTATAGAAAGTAACCGAAATGATGTACCAAAAATAAATGCTGATATCAACAAAAAAAATTTTCGTTGAGACAACTTACTGGCACAAAATATGTTGAACAAATAGTGTTATGTATTTCCAAGAGCATTTTGTGAAACTATAAAATTACAACAAATATTTTGTCACACGAACAAAACATTTACAATTTTTTCCCCAAAAATACTTTACATGCAATTACTTTAATCCAAAGCTTGTAACTCCTAATCACGGTACAATAATATGTCTTGTAGATAATAGTTGGCTTTAAGAAAGGTTATCATTATTCTTGAGCATTTACCAAATCTCAAAGTACCACAATATAAATTTTTTGATAATGAACAACACAAAACCACTCTATAAAAGTCATAAAATTGTTTTGGAGTAAAAAAGTAAAGACGTTTAATAAATATGTAAATATTTTTTAGTTTAAGCAACTGGTGTTGGTTTTATTGAATAAAGAAAAACAAACACTAATAATACTAGATAGTGTTGTAGGACATCAGAAATATTGGCTCTTAGTTTCAAAATCACATATTATCAGTTTTATCTAAAAAAACATCATGATATCTTATCAGAAAAAAAAGACGTACTTTAATTATTCCATCTTTTTGCCTAAAATTTGTAGACATATTCGAAATAAACATTGCAGCGAACCAAGGGTATGTTAAACCATACAGGGAAGTGTGCCAAAACAGTGCAGAAAACCATATATTATTTATTGTAGGTGTGTTTACAAATGATTTTTTTAACAATTTTTATTAACTGCTTACCATTTAAAATTAATGTCATAGCAGGTTATGTGATTGCTGTAATAGTGTTACACGGGACGAAGAAATAAAAGAAAATAAGCCCCCTTTTTCGTACAGAAAAAAGACAGGATGAGGTATGTAGAAAAAGCCAGCTTCAGAAGCTAGTTAAGCTATTTGCCAATCCATGAAATTTAAAAAGTGAAAAGTTCGCAATATGAAACGTAGTCATGTTGCGCAAACAAAAAAGAGTCACAAGTCTGGAAAAGAATAAGATAGGTAGCAGTGGAACTGAAAGAACTCGAGGTGGGCACAAATTTTGGCAAATTTTAGCTAAATTTGTAGACCGTTTAAAAAGACAATACACAAATGGAAAATTGTAACGAAAAAAGGACCAATAAATATATATCTGTGTGACTTTTATGATGTATGGAACTAAATGTCTTACAGATATACAATTT
The DNA here is from genome assembly GCA_003991215.1 of Morbakka virulenta. Lineage (NCBI taxonomy): Eukaryota > Metazoa > Cnidaria > Cubozoa > Carybdeida > Carukiidae > Morbakka > Morbakka virulenta. Next base: position 461,014 of record RDPX01000071.1, on the reverse strand, counting down.
AAGGTGATTTATAGGAAACCTTCCAAACTGGAAATTGAACATAAGATTGTTATGGACAAACGTTGTCTTTTTGTCTTATAAGAACGTTCTTAATTATGTAACAGATAACTTTTCATTTATTTGTTGGTTTAATACGAAAGTAATGGCTGTTGTGAGGTAACATATCCAGCTACAGTATTTTCCCTACACTGAGTTTTTGATGACGTCAATGCTATTGTTTTTAGCATTTTTTTATCAAAACATGTTTACAGTACATTTGTTATCCGTCCAGATGTCGTAAAGCTAATTGTTGTTTTCGAAAATTTGTTTATTCATTAATTTTTCTAGATAAGATAGCCCTTTGCTTTCCTAAGTGGCACGCTCACAGGGGTTTGAGGGCTACATTTGGTTATCTGGCAGAGTTTAGCTTGTTTATATGTATGCAGTATTGCTACATAATTTCATTTAATGCATCAGTGATGGAAGCTATACCGTACCAATGTATTAGTATATATCTAGGTATTTTGTGTATCTAAACTGGAAACAACGGATCAATAAATTTTATGTGTAATCTATTTGTGTATTTGTGTATTTACTTCCTTTACAAATCAGTATTGAACTGAAAAAGGTGTTTCCTGGGTCTAATGACCTGTTCTGAAGAGGCTCTGAGAAAATTATAAAGTTAAAGTTGCTTATCTCATCACACTTTTCAAAACATAGCGGTCCCGCGTATACTCCTAATTTTCATTGGAACCTTCGCTATATTTTGCTGATTTTATTATTGATTTCTATAACGTTACAGTTTTAAATCTCTGAGTTCTCTGAATAAAAATAAAATCCTGAATTCCTTTAAGTCAACTGATCTCTGATGGAGATAGCTTAGTTACATTGATCATTGTGTTTTGCCGTGGTGTATATTATTTTATAGAAGTTTTATTTCTAGCCAGAATTTAATTGGTATATACCAATCATCATCATTATCATCATCATCATCAACTTGCGGCCTTGGCCGAGATAGAATTCACCACACCTTTTCAGTATACCCTATCGGTCATAGCTGTTAGGTCTTCCTTGGCGATGGCAGTGTCCCTGCATATGATGTCTGGAAAGGTGAGCTTCCAAGACCGCTTGAGTGATGGTGGGTGCCTCCATAAGAGAAACGACGACACAAGTTCATCTGAGGCACGTGCACAGTGTCCAGCAAACTAGACGCCTTTTCTTTGGACTAAGATTGATATCCTAGGTAGGTCACCGTATATTATTTCAAGAGTTGGATGTTTCTTCCGTGAAAGATTTAATACTCTTCTGAGGAGACAGGTGTAGCATCCATCTAGACGGCTGTGTTGTTTAGCGGAACGAGTCCATGTTTCAGATCCGTAGAGTAAAATGGGTTCGATTATCATCCGAAAAATTCTAGTTTTAATCTTACGGTTGAACTGGTATTTCCAGATCTTATCCATTTTGTTACATGCAGTCCATGCCATGCCTTTCCTGGTATTAAATTCCTTTTGAGAGTTGATTATGTGTGATCCTAGATACTTGTAGTCTTCAACACATTTGAGAATGTTATTTGATACCAATCACTAAAGTTAACACAGTGCTATGTGATACTATATGTTCGTTAGTATTTGGATCGAGAGCTATTTTTGATTCCTGAATTGTGCACTTTTCAATTTCTTTTTTTATTTCTTTTTTTGACACTTTGTAATGATAAAATATTGAGCACTACATTAGAAAAACATTATTTTTATCGTCACGCCTTTTTAATTCATTGGACTATCTTTCGGGTATTTCTAATACACGTCACAAAAATGTAAAAGGACCTTTGCTCACAAGGCTATAAAACGACATATATCTCTATCATTTTCTTATCTTTGTATATTTCAAGCCTCTCTTTTTGGTAGGTTTTATTCTACTCTCTGACCCTCCTGAATCACTGGTATCAAATTGTTATTATAGTTTATGTTTTGTTTTACTGGTAGGATGATAAAATAGCATGAAATAAATGAAGGAAGAACCGCTAGCAAGTTATATTTCTTTGCATTTGAACGCACACCAAGTAGACGGAACACACACACACACACACACACACACGGAGAGAAAGAGAGAGAGAGAGAGAGAGAGAGAGAGAGCGAGAGAGAGAGAGAGAGAGAGAGAGAGAGAGAAAATAAATATATAAAAATAGAGTTACACAAAATTATAAAAAAAAGTGTATAGCGTTATATTCTTTACATAACAACCTAGATATTTACATCAACTA